>JAUMHN010161376.1:0-22462 GCA_032360265.1 Heliamphora ciliata
TCAAGACCTTAGTCACATATCAAAACCCATTTTTTTATCGCAAGCACCGTCAATCGGTATGATACTAGCATCCTAACCCAAGTGTAGTGAGGTAGGTCAACCCATAACCCAAGGGATAAGAAATTTGATTAAAAGGTTTGATATTGATGAAAATATCATTTTTAAAAGCATTTGGCCAAAAACAGGTGGAAAATGGTTAAGAAAATTTGAAATACCCTCACTATTTTAATCATAACTTTTTCTACAAAATGAATTATGTTGTGAGAGTCATCGTGCAGCAAAGAGGACTTCTGGGGCTTCAATTTGAGTAGAAGAACAACCCAATTCGGAGTCCAGATGAGGGAGATATGATCGAACAAAGTTGGCCCTGCGCAGTCAGTCTGCTCGAGCGGACGTCGGGCGCTCGAGTGCCCAACTCTCTACCAGTTGAGCGCTCGAGCGGATAGGGCTCTGCTCGAGTGCGCTGTCGCCCGAGAAAACCCCAGATTTGCCCCTGTTTTGATTTCCAAACCCCAAAATGCATAAACATTCAAAATTAAGCTTTAAATCGCCTTTTCCAATCACAAAACATTGTATTCAAAGTGTCACGCACCATATACCAGGGTCACGCGAAAGCCCACCCTAACATCGTTTATGAAAATAAGGTTTTCATAAGAAATCAAAATGTACAATATTTGGATAAAATCCCCACAGTTCAACTCTTATAAATAGTAAAAATGCAATCTCATACATGGATAAGTATATCACCTCAAGGCGTACAAAACCAGCCTTCTGAAACATGCGCCACATGTATAAGTACGTGTCCAAAATAGGAAACTACAATTAGTCTTCCGCCACTATAGGAATCTAGGTCAACTCCTCAGGCTCACCTGAAAAGGGTTTTACAGCAAAATTCCACACCGTGAGCCGATGCTCAATAGAAAATAGATAGTAAAGCTGTAAAGCATGCTATGTAATTACACACACAAGCTCAACCACAGGTGCTAAAAAGGTTTTCTTTCTAAAACCACAAGTTTTCTATCAGACTACCCCGAGTCTCAACAAGGTTTCATCTCATAAAACCCCACATTTATCATCCTTCAAACTATGCATATCATCCTAACAGATATCATGCCACAGTTAAGGGAAAGCAATAAAAATACAGTAAGCTCGACTTAGGCCACACAGCCGAGGAGAAAGATCAAATGTAGTCCTATGTACCGACTCTGCAACACCGACAAAGGTAACAACTATAGACTCTTGTCTATTAACCTAGGCCCACAGGCTTAGTAATGACAAGTTCTATACGGAGTCACGACAACAATGCCATTAATTGAGGCAACCGAACCACTCAATTTATGGGACATGAGCCTGAAGGTACAGAGCACCTGCTGCTTAATTTACGGGACCTAAGTCCGAGGGTACAAATCACCCACACACACTCAATTTACGGGGACTAATTCGAAGGTACAGAGCACCTACGCTATGCACGTTTCTGGACTTACACTGAGGAGCAATGGAAGCCCAACTCAACCAAACCCACTATCACGGTACATCTATGGAAAATATTTAAAAACCTACCTTAGCTCAACTACAAAAACCCACAAAATAGTTTATACAACACATTTATAAAAGAGATCTAATCCATCAAAATGGAGATCTAAAATCATTTCCAACAAAACATTTAAAAGGTGAGACTCAACCCCACGGGTTAGCTCCAAACCTCCAAAAAGACGTTTTTCACCATTTTAACAAACACCTCGTTTTCAAACCTCCTTTTGAAAACTACGGATACCACGTACCCAAAACATGCATATAATCAAGAAAAGGTGTAAAAACCTACTTTTACCCAAAACCAAGGTTTACACATGAAAATCACATTTGGTGTATTTTTCACCCACTGAAAACACATATAATTACACATATCAACCTTATACAGCAGTTGGGTCTTGAATCCTACCTCAGGGAGTTAAGAACTCGATGTCTCAAAACTAAACGACGTCAGAACGAGAATTCGACCGGATGGATGCGAAGCCCCCAGCCCCGATAGCAAGGATCCACAAAGGGATCAACCCAAAATCAAGCCCCGGGCCCTCAAAGCTAGAGAGAAGGTAGAGAAAAGGGGTTTCTTAGCCTGGAAGAAAGGTTTTAAACAAATATCTCCGCCACTGGGATATTTCTAGAAAATAGAAAATAGCACTGTTTAGTCGACCGAACTATAGGGCAGAAGCATACTGGAATTTTCTACGGTTTTTCAGCCTAAAAACCAACCCAACAAGCGTAAACAAGGTCTGAGAAAGCGTAAAACATATTTCTACATGCTGTTCTACAACTTTAAAGCATAACTCATGCATCGAGGCTATTCATATACTGAAGAAACATGTAATGCATATAAATAACTCCAAAAGAACAGGGTTTAGGGTCTCACAACTCTCCCCCCATAAGGAATTTTGCCCCCAAAATTCTCAACAAGGTCACGAGGTAAACAGGCCTGGATATCTAGCACGCATCCCAAACTCGAGCTCTTAGGTCGCTTCTTTAACCCCGTTATGAAGCCAAAGGACCTTGACATAAGCAATTGTTCTCCCCCACAACACCTACTCCTTTGTATCAAGAATCCTCACTGGATGTTCTTCATAAGTGGCATCCTCATCAACCCGCAGCGCAGCCCATTCTAACACATGAGAAGGATCAAGCTCGTACCTCCGAAGCATAGAAACATGGAACACGTTTTGTACAGATGCTAACTGAGGTGGCAAAGCCAAACGGTAAGCAACCTCTCCAACTTTGTCGAGGATCTCAAATGGTCCAATAAAGCGCGGTGATAGCTTCCCGCTACGACTAAATCTCATCAAACCTCTACATGGTGAGACCTTTAGAAACACGTGATCTCCCATAGTAAACTCTAAAGGTCGCCTCCTCTGATCTGTATAACTCTTCTCTGTTGTCTCCCGTACCTTGTCGGGTCCCAAGACTGTGGTCTCCCCCACATCTGTCCAACATACGGGCGATCTACACGGTCTACCATACAAGCCTCATACGGTGTCATGCCAATACTGGACTGATAGCTGTTATTGTATGAAAACTCTGCCAACAGTAGATGATCCTCTCACGAACATCTGAAGTCAAGGACACAAGCTCTTTGCATATCCTCTAGAATCTGTATGGTCCTCTCGGACTGACCATCTGTCTGGGGGTGAAAAGCAGTATTGAACATCAAGTTCGTCCCTGAAACCTCCTGAAGACTCTGCTAAAAGCGCGATGTAAAGCGTGGGTCTCAGTCTAAAATAATAGATACTGCTACTCCATGTAACCGGACTATCTCTTTGACATACATGCTACTCAGTCGCTCCACCGAATCCTTCACTCGGATGGGGAGAAAGTGTGTAGACTTCGTCAACCTATCAACCACAACCCACACGGCGTCGTGTCCCCTAGGTGATCGAGGAAGTCCTGCCATAAAGTTCATCGTGACATTCTCCCACTTCAACTTTGATATAGGAAACGAATGTAGCAATCCTTCCAGTCTCTGGTGTTTCACCTTCACCTTCTGACAGGTAAGGCACCGAGAAACAAACTGGATCACATCTCTCTTCATCCCCATCCAACAGAACTGACAACATAGGTCATGATACATCTTTGTGCCTCCAGGATGCACTACAAGGCGAGAATTATGACACTCACGTAGTAGATCAGCTCGGCATGACTCTGGAACAAAAAACCTCCCAACTAACCTCAGACTCTTATCTGGACCCACAATCCAGCCTGCTGTATCCTCTCAACTAGCAACACGATCTCGTATCATCTGAGCCTCCTGGTCCGTCTGTTGGACCTCAAGCACACGTGCTATCAACGCTGGTCGAGTAAATACTGAAAATAGGGTGGCAACCGTCACTATCTCCCTAAGACACAAATCAAACTCCTCAACCTTTCTAAGCATGTCCCACTCATGTATAGCCACAGAAGCTAACGACCCTTGAGATTTCCTATTGAGAGTGTCTGCCACAACATTGGCCTTTTCCAGATGATACTGCAAGTCAAAATCATAATCCTCTAACAACTCCATCCATCATCGCTGGCGCAAGTTCACCATAAAGATAAGGACGCCATGTCTTCAAGGTGAAGACCGCGACTGCCAACTCCAGATCATGTGTCGGGTAGTTCTTCTCGTACGTCTTCAACTACCGAGAACTATAGGCTACAACCTTACCCGTTACTTCAGAACACATCAAAGACCATCATGAGATGCATCACAGTACACTATATAGCCTAAGCCTCGCTCTGGAATGATCAACACCGGCGGACTAGTCAACCTCGTCTTCAGCTCTTGGAAAGATGACTCACAAGACTCACTCCAAGTAAACACAACTCCCTTTCGCATCAAACGCGTCATCGATGTAGCAAGTCTCGCAAAATCCTTCACGAACCGTCAATAGTTGCCTGCCAATCCCAAAAAATTGCGAATCTCAAAGACACTCTTCGGTGGCTCCTAACCTGTCACAACATCAGTCTTCAATGAATCCACAGCTACTCCGTCTGTCGATACTACGTGCCCAAGGAACCTCACCTCAGATATCCCGAACTCGCACTTCTCGAACTTCGTATACAAGCGATGCTCTCTCAAAGTCTGTAGCACGATTCACAGGTGATCCTCGTGTACCTCCCTAGTGGGTGAATATATCAGAATATCATCCACCAACACAACCACAAAACCATCTAGTTAAGGATGGAAGATCCGGTTCATCAAATTCATGAACGTAGCAGGAGCGTTCGTCAGACCGAATGGCATAACCAGAAACTTGTAGTGACCATAGCGAGTCCAGAAGGCAGTCTTCGTTGTGTCCTCATCCCTAATCCTCAACTGGTGATATCCTGATCTCAAGTCGATCTTCGAGAAGCAGCTCGAACCCTTCAGCTGGTCAAACAAGCCATCTATCCTCGGCATCGGGTACTTGTTCTTCACTGCCACCTGATTAAGCTTCCGGTAGTCGATACACAATTGTAAGGATCCATCCTTTTTCTTAGAGAAAAGAGCAGGAGCTCCCCACGGCAAAGTACTAGGGCATATAAACCCTTTGTCTAGCAACTCCCGAAGCTGTACTTTGAGTTCACACAAGTTAGCGGGTGCAAAACAATAAGACGGTATAGATATGGGAGAAGCTCTAGAAACTAGATCAATAGAGAACTCTACCTCACGGCTCGGTGCAACTCAAAAAGATCATCAGGGAAAACATCTGAGTAGTTGCAAACCACTGGAGGTAACTCTCCTTGAACCCCAACTACCTCATCCAACATGAGAGTTGCAAAGAGAGAACCCAGTTTACCCTGGTTCAGCACAACACCTGGCATAGACCTCAAACCCTCATCCCGGTCACCCACAAAATAAAAGCAATCTCCCACCGGTGTATAAATCGTCACCATCCGTAGATCGCAATCGATAAGGGCACGATAGGTGGTCAGCCAGTCCATCCCTAGGATGACATCAAACGCGATCATATCCAGAATAATAAGGTCAAACTCTAGACAATGACCGATGACCTCCAACATGCAGGATCTACAGACAAGACTCAACGTCACATTCCCACTGACTGGGGTCTCCACACCCATAGTACTACCCAACCAGTCCATTTCCAACCCCGAAGCAGATGCAAAAGCAGAGGATATAAACGAATGTGATGCTCTGGTGTCGATAAGAACACTAGCCCATGATCTATAGACTAGAAAGTACCTCTGATCATGGAGGTAGTAGCAACAGCATCGGGTATGACCGATGCTCTGGATGAACTGGGGCCTGCTAGAACATAAGCTCTGGCCTATCCACTGTGGCCCTGTACTGCCGACTATTTGCGTGACTATACTGATGTGCCTCCTTCTGTAAACCTAGATGGCTGGCATCCTTGGGCAGATAGAGCAACAGGTGCTCCAGCTATACTCCGCATACTCCCTCCTCCGGGGCAGTCCCTACGGATGTGCCCAGACTGGCTGCACTCAAAACATATCACTGGTCCCCCTCCCCTGCACCTACGACTGCGACTGTGCCTGACCAGGCACTGCACTCCAGCACTCTGCCGCACGATGCCCTGGTCGTTGGCATTTGTGACAAAGAAGCCCTCTTTGATCTGACCTTCCCGTTGAAGCTACGGGAGGTATGGATGTAGAAGACTGTGGCGGATATGACCCCACTGGATGAGAACTCGAACCAGATGTCCGTCGACGTTTGTTCTCCCTGCATCCCTGATCTTGTGTGCGTCCCCCACCTTGCTGACTCCTACTGTCCCTGTCTCTGCGCGTCTCATTCAGAGTGTCCTCCACTTTCATAGCAGTCTCCACCGGCTCTATAAAGACCTTCTTCCTGAATGTTGCCACTCTGTCACGAATAGCGGGTCTCAAACCCCTCTCGAACCATTTCGCACCGAACTCATCCATAGGTACAATCTCCTGTGTAAACCTGGATAGGCTAGTAAACTCAGCCTCATACTCCACCATTGACATCGTCCCCTGAGTCAGAAACAGGAAGTCCTCTCTGTAGCAATCCCTCAGAGTTGCTGGAAAGTATTTCTCCAGAAATACCTTTGTGAATGCATCCCAGGTGCCTCCCACTGTGGTCTTGGTGAACTTCCACCACATGTGAGCACTCCCTCTCAACTGGAAGGCAGCGAATGAAACCCGCAGATCATCCTCCTCAATTTGAAGCGTATCCAGAATCCTGGTAACCAGCTCTAGCCATTCAGTGGCCACCGTGGGGCTAGGATCCCTAGAAAAGGTAGGAGGGTCTAGAAGGCGAAACTCATGCATCGCAACCGTCGCCCTCGGCTCAGGTACACTCTCTCTCCCCTAGAGGCCTCAGCCAGTTGTCGGATGGAGCCTACCAACTCACACATCAGGTCTCCGTCAATAGGTCGTTGGGGTGCATTAGCATCCTCAATATCTGGGACTAGAACGTCCCTTCGGCCAGAACCACGGCCACGACCTCGACCACGGCGCGTGGACATAACTCTATATGAAAGGAACATAATAGGATAAGAATTCGTACAATATGTTATTGCTAACGTAAAAGACATATCTCATATAAGCATGCTAACACAAAGCCACGTAGATCATGTCATCACATCTCACAAATCGAAGAGAACCAACAAGAAAGACTCGTCCATCCGGATAACCTACTTAGATTCCTTACTAGAAATCACGTCCGCAAAACGCGTCTCTAACACGGCTCCCGAGTTTGTTAATCTAAACGCCCGAAGGCAAGATTAATCAATCCTAAGGTCCAACCTCCATACCCACGTATACACCACAAGCAAAACAGGCTATCATGTTTATGTTAGGAAAACGTTGTAACACATGCAATCAAGCACACATACTTCTTCACAAGGTGATGTACACTTTTTCCCATGGCTCATAGGTATTCGAACCCAGAGCTCTGATACCAAGTTGTCATGCCCCAAACACCAGGGTCACGCGAAAGCCCACCAAAACATCGTTTACGAAAATAAGGTTTTCATAAGAAATCAAAATGTACAACATTTGGATAAAATCCCCACAGTTTAACTCTCATAAATAGTAAACATGCAATCTCATACATGGATAAGTATATCACCTCAAGGCGTACAAAACCAGCCTTCTAAAATAGCCACCACATGTACAAGTACATGTCCAAAACAAGAAACTACAACTAGTCTTATGTCACCACAGGAATCTAGGTCAACTCCTCATGCTCACCTGAAAATGGTTTTATAGCAACATCCCACACCGTGAGCCGAAATCCAATAGAAAATAGACAGTAAAGCTATAAAGCAGGCTATGCAATTACACACACAAGCTCAACCACAGGAGCTAAAAAGGTTTTTCTTCAAAAGTTACAAGTTTTCTATCAGACTACCACGAGTCTCGAAATGTTTTATCTCATAAAACCCCACATTCTTCATCCTTCAAACTATGCATATCATCCTAACAGATATCATGCCACAGTTAAGGAAAAGTTGTAAAAATACAGTAAGCTCGACTTAGGCTACACAACCAAGGAGAAAGATCAAATGTAGTCCTATGTACCGACTCTGCCACACCAACAAATGTAGCAACTATAAACTCTCGTCCATTAACCTAGGCCCACAGGCTTAGTAATGACAAGTTCTATACGGAGTCAAGAACAACGACGCCATTAACGGAGGCAACCGAACCACTCAATTTACGGGACTTGAGCCTGAAGGTACAGAGCACCTACTACTTAATTTACGGGACCTGAGCCTGAGGATACAAAGCACCCACACACACTCAATTTATGGGGACTAACCCAAAGGTACAGAGTACCTATTTTCGAACTTACATCGAGGAGCAATGGAAGCCCAACTCAACCAAACCCACCGTCACGGTACATCAATGGAAAAAACATTTAAAAATCCACCGTAGCTCAACTACAAAAACCCACAAAATACATTATACAACACATGTATAAAAGACATCCAATCCATCAAAATAGAGATCTAAAACCATTTCCAACAAAATATTTAAAAGGTGAGACTCAACCCTATGGGTTAGCTCTAAACCTCCAAAAAGACGTTTTTTACCATTTTCACAAACACCTCATTTTCAAATCTCCTTTCGAAAACTACGGATACCACGTACCCAAAACATGCATACAACTAAGAAAATGCGTAAAACCCCTCTTTTATCGAAAACCAAGGTTTATACATGAAAATCACATTTGATGTATTTTCTACCCGGTAAAAACACATATAATTACATATATCACCCTTATACAGCGGTGGGATCTAGAATCCTACCTCGGAGAGTCAAGAACTCGACGTCTCAAAATTGAACGGTCTCAGAACGAGAATCCGACTAGATGGATGCGAAGCCCTCGGCCCCGATAGCATGGATCCACAAAGGGATCAACCCAAAACTAAGCCCCGAGCCCTCAAAGCTAGAGAGAAGGCAGAGAAAAGGGGTTTCTTAGCCTAGAAGAAAGATTTTAAAAAAATATCTCCGCCACTGGGATATTTATAAAAAATAGAAAATAGCACTATTCAGTCGACGAAACTATAGGGCAGAAGCGTACTGGAATTTGCTACGGTTTTTCAGCCCAAAAACCAACCCAACAAGCCTAAACATGGTCCGAGAAAGCGTAAAACATATTTCTACATGCTGTTCTACAACTTTAATGCATAACTCATGCATCGAGGCTATTCACTTACTAAAGAAACATGTCATGCATATAAATAACTCAAAAGGAACAAGGTTCAGGGTCTCACACAAAGTCTCATAACCCTCCTTTCGACAACAATTTCTCAAAGACATGGTTAAATCACTTCTCTAAAACCCTCAATTTCATAAAACTCAACTCAACTCACACACACACACCAATCAAATATTCAAATCTCATATGAAATCTACTTGGGTTTTTATATATGTAAGCAAAATATCAACCAAAATCAACAAAGACATATGAGAGAATCTAGATCCTACCTCGAATTTGCTCAAAAGCATGAAATTCCTCCAGACTCTCCTTCTTAGGGTTTTGGTTGTGGATGTTCTTGCTCTTTTGATGCTCCATCCACTATCTCCTTACTCCAAAGCTTGGTTTCCATCACCTATGGCTATCAATCTTGCTTCAATCCATCAATTTTTTTGGTGGAGGGTTAGGGTTTGTTATTGTGTTTGGGTTTCTCTCAATCTCTCTCTCTCTAGAGCTTAGAAAAGAAAAGGGGAAGAAGAGGAGAAAATCATAAACCCAAAAGAATGGGTTCTCACGTGGGTAATACACACACATATATAGGATATAAATATATGCTCCCAAAACTTCTCCAATGTTCTAGAATTCTCTTGACATTTTCCCGAGAGTCCATTCGAGCCGACCCCCACAGCTCGAGCGGTGAACCCTGAAACTGAATTCTGCAAATTTCCTTACAATTCAACCCAAATCTCCATTCATTACCATATATCCCAATTTCATTTTCACATATCACTACTTCAACCATTAACGAGCAAAATTTTTATAGCCTTCATGTCAAAATTTATTTTGGCCTCTTCTCTTATTAAAAATATAAAAAATAAAATAAACATGTACTTGGTCTCTACAAATATATTGTATGTAATGATGAGATGCAAAATTTTAGCCTCGAGTGTGAGTTGTGAATAAGATGGAAGAAGGGCAAAATTGAGTGGGGGTTCAGTCGTGATCATAAGTAAAAATGTTTCAGGAGTAAATTCGTGAGCCATGATCCATGATTGAGATGAGATTTGTGGACGTCTAATATCTCCTCTTCCCATTCTAAAAAAAGTGGTTATGTCCTTATCGAAAAGTTTATAGGTTTTTCTATAGAGATAAGTGGTGAAGTGAATGTAACGATCATTTGGATTTGGGAAAAGTTCTTGAGAAATATTTGCATAAAATAGCCAGGTAAGTGGAGGGTACACACCCTTTGGTTGATAGAAAACATATGGCTCCCAACCCATTCTACTAAAAAGACGTAAGACACGAGGAAAATAGGAATCCAAGAATCTCATGTTAATGATATTACCAAAGATGGGATCTAGAGATTGGAGATGGTGCTTGTAGAGGATTTCAGCTTTGCTCAAGTTGAACCATTGGTCATTCTCGCCAGTTGAATCCTCTCTTGCAATGGACTTTCCCTTGCCGCCTCTAACCCTAGGTTCCATGAGTGAGGGATTTGAGAGAAAGAAAAGTAGGGTTTAGAGAAGTTGAATGGTGGAAATGAAATAGGGGTTTTAGTTGGAACCCTTTTTGAAGACCAAAAGCCAAAGTGTTCGTACCCTAGGAGAGAAACCGAGAGATATAAGATGAGAAAACAGAGAATAAATGTAGTTCGGCTTTTCTATTTTTTGAAAACCCCGAACGTTCGGTCAACTGAACTGGGATGTTCGGTCGACTAAACTTAGAAAAATTGGTTCGGTCGACTGGAATATGGGCTTCAGTCGACTGAATTGTGATTCTTCAGAATTCTGGTTTTCCTTCAAATTGTAGGAGATCTTAAAAATGTTTTAACATTATGTGCATAATAAAAGAATCTTCATACAATCTCACGAACATGCATTAACCCCAATTCTTGTCTAATTATAATGAAACGATCTTCATTAAGGGGTTTAGTAAAGATATCTGCCCATTGTTCACTAGTACTCACAAATTCCAAAAATATGTCTCCTTTTTTAACATGATCACGAAAAAAATGGTGTCTTATTTCAAAATATTTTGTTCGTGAATGCAAAATTGGATTTTTGGAGATATTTATCGCACTTGTGTTATCACACTTAATTGGCACAACATCGCATTTTAACTTAAAATCATTAAGTTGTTGTTTCATATATAAAATTTGTGCACAACAACTACCCGCAGCCACATATTTGGCTTCAGCGGTAGATAAGGCTACAGAATTTTATTTCTCTGAAAACCAAGAGACAAGTGATTTTCCTAAGAAATGACATGTGCCACTAGTGCTTTTACGGTCAATTGTGTAACCAGCAAAGTCCGCATCAAAATAGCTAATCATTTCAAAAGATGTAAATTTTGGATACCATAAGCCTATATTTATTGTGCCAACCAAATATCTTAATATTCGTTTTACAGCTATTAGGTGTGATTCTTTAGGACAAGCTTAATAAAGTGCACACATACAGACACTAAACATTATGTCAGGCCTACTTGCAGTTAAATAAAGTAAACCACCAATCATACCTCGGCAGAGCTTAGTGTCTACCGATTTTCCTTGCTCGTCTTTGTCAAGTTTAGTTGAGGGACTCATTGAAAAACCCAAAACTTTTTCATTTTCCATTTGGAAGTGCTTGAGCAGCTCAGGAACGTACATTAATTGGTTCATGAAAGTTCAATTCTTCGCTTGCTTGATTTGGAATCCAAGAAAGAATGTGAGCTCTCCCATCATCCTCATCTCAAACTCCTTTTGCATGCAAATGGAAAATTCCTTACATAAAATCTCATTAGTAGCACCAAATATGATATCATCTACGTATATTTGTATAATAAACATGTCTTCTTTGTTAGTCTTTGTAAATAAGGTTATGTCTATTTTTCCTCTTGTATAACCATTTTCTAACAAGAAGTTACTTAGTCTTTCATACCAAACTCGAGGAGCTTGTTTTAAACCATATAATGCTTTTGTTAATTTAAATACATGGTTTGGATAATCATAATCTTCAAAACTAGGTGGTTGTTCAACAGGCACTTCCTCATTTATAAAACCATTTAAGAACGCACTTTTTACATCCATTTGAAAGAGTTTAAAGTTCTTATATGATGGATATGCTAATAACATGCGAATGGCTTCCATCTTAGCTACGGGTGCGTATGTTTCTTCAAAATTAATTCCTTCTTCTTGATTATATCCTTGTGCGACTAACCTAGCATTGTTTCGGACAACAATACCATTTTCATCCTTTTTATTTCTAAAAATCCATTTAGTTCCATTGATTGTATTATTTTTAGGCCTAAGAACTAAATTCCAAACTTAATTTCTTTTAAATTGATTTAATTCGTCTTGCATAGCCCTTACCCAATATTCATCTTCTAAAGCTTCATTCATATTTTTAGGTTCTTCTTGTTAAAGGAATGCAATATGATTACAAATATTTTTTAATGAAGATCGAGTACTTATACCTCGTGAAGGTTCACCTATGATTTGATCCAAGGATTATCCTTCACTGTTTTCTATTCTTTTGGTAGGTCTATATGTTCATCGTCAACCTTGTTGCTTTTACCTTTGTCCTCCTTGATGTGCATTTCTTTCATTCCTTTATTAATGTCTAAATCATCATCAACTGGAATCTTAGAAGAAAAATGGTTAGCTTCATCAAAGGTAATATGAATAGACTCAACTAATGTCATAGTTCTTTTGTTATGTACTCTATAAGCTTTACTATTAGTAGCATACCCAAGAAATATTCCTTCATCAGATTTAGAATCAAATTTTCTCAATTCATCTTTGTTATTTAAAATGAAACATTTACATCCAAAACACATGAAAGTAAGAAATGTTGTGCATTTACCATTTCATAGCTCATAAGGAGTTTTATTTAAATGATATCTTATGAAAACTCGGTTTATTACATAGCAAGCAGTAATAACTGCCTCGGCTCAAAAATATTTAGGAATTTTGTGTTCATTTAACATAGTACGTGCCATTTCTTGTAAAGATCGATTTTTCCTCTCAACAACCTCATTTTGTTGAGGAGTTCGAGGTGCAGAAAAATTGTGAGAAATACCATTTTGGTAACAAAAATTTTCAACGTCTTTGTTTTTAAATTCTCCTCCTCTATCACCACGAATGTGTAGAATAGAATAGCCCTTTTCATTTTGAATTTTCTTACAAAGTTTAGCCAACACATGACATACTTCATCTTTTGTTGTAAGAAATAAAACCCATGTATATCGTGAAAAATCATCAACAATAACAAAACAGTATGCTTTTCCTCCAAGACTATGGGGATTCATTGGACCAAACAAATCACGATGAAGTAATTGTAAAGACCTATTTGTAAAAATTTCTTGTTTCTTTTTTAAACTAGTTTTGGCATGCTTACCAAATTAGTAAGCATCACAAACTTTTTCTGTGATGAATTTAGTCTTAAGCAAGCCTTTGACCAAATCTTTTTTGGCAAGTTTGGATAGGAGATCCATGCTAGCATGACCAAGCCTCCTATGCTATAACCATCTAATTTCATTTACAGCAGAAAAACATTTAACATTTTGAGAATTTAGATTTTTAAAATCAATAGTGTAAACATTTTCAAATCTTTTTGCGACAAATAAAACTTTATTATTTTCTTTGTTTTCAACTACACATGTATCATACAGAAATTTTACACTATAGCCTTTATCACATAATTGACTAACACTAAGGAGATTATGTTTGAGACCATCAATAAGTAGTACGTTATGAATAGATAGGGACGAGTCCTTACCGACCTTACCTATACCAATAATTTTACCTCTTACGTTGTCTCCAAATGTTACATGATCTCCATCCTTAGGTGTTAAGCTTAGAAATTTAGACTTGTCGCCCGTCATATGCCTTGAACATCCACTATCCAAGTACCATCTTTCTTTTGAGGATGATGAGGATCTCAAGCATACCTACAAAATAGATTAAGTGATTTTCTTTGGTACCCAAATCCTTTTGGGTCCTATAGGATTAGTACTTTTCACTCTCCAAACCATTTTAGATATACTATTGTTTCTTTTTAGTGGACAATCAAATTTAATGTGCCCTTTGTTTTTGCATTGAAACAAGTTACATTTTCATAGATATTCTTTGAATATGCGTTTGCGAAATTCTTTGATTCTTTTACAAAATAATTTTTGGATTTAAGTTTAACTTCTCCATTATAGCATATTCCTTCTTTATTTAATGATTTTCTTTGTGCTCCCAAAAGTTTTTCAAAATTTTCTTTTCCATTTGTAAATTTATAGATAATTTTTGAGTAATCTTCTACTTTTCTTTTAAATTCATAGGAAACATCATTTTTAATATTTTTATCTTTCAAGTTTATTAGATCTTTTTTTAATCTATCATTTTCTTTTGTTAACTTTGAAATCTCATTTTTAGAAATTTTTGTTAATCTATCAAATTTGACTCTTTGAATGAGGTTTTCTTTTTCTAAAGTTTCAACATTTAAATCATGCTCCTTGGAAATGTTTTCTTTTTCAATTTTTGCATTTTCATTTCAGAGTTTTAAGTCCTCAATTTCTTTTGAAAAGATTTTATTTTCATTTTTCAATTTTAAATTTTTCTTTTTCAATTTCAAGAGACTTTTATGTAAATTAAATATTTCATTTTAAAGATCATCGTATGATGACATAGAATAAGAAGAGCTAGATGATTTCAAAGAATTTGAATGAGAATTTACCTCTTCGTCTATACTTGTCATCAAGCAGAAGTTCGCCATTTCTTCGTCGCTTGAACTATTACTTGATTCGTTTGAATCGGAGTCATCCCATGTGGTTGCTTTCATGGCCTTGTAGCGACCCGGTCCCTTTTTATTTTTAGGATTTAATTGAAAACTTGTTTTGAGACCTTCGGTAGATTTGAGAAAAGTGCTATTTTGGAGGGAGAATTAAAATTTTAATTACATAATGATGGATGATGAGGGCCATGGGTTGTATAGTGTATGAGAATATCGTTGTGAGGTGTTTGGTTTATGCTTGAGCATGGTGTTGACAGCTTCTATTCAGTTTGTCTCCCAGCGCTGACCGCTCGAGCGGTGGGGGTCCGCTCGAGCGGACTGTCAGGATATGTTTGGAGTATTCTCGTATATTGGAGAAAGGTTAAGAGCGTATATATATATTGAGCCCCCCTCCTTCCGGCTACGTGACCCCTTCTCATTTTCTCTTCTTCTCCTCTTCTTCTCTTCTTCTCTTCTTCATCTTCTTCTAGAGAGAGAGAGAGAGAGAGACCCAAATCCACATAAAACCCCAACCTCCTACCTTTCAAAATTGAAGATTTAAAGCTAGATTGGGAGCAAGCAAGGGTAGAAATCAAGCTTTAGAGCAAGGAAATGGAAGATAAAGTACTCTAGAGGCAAGATCTCTCAACCTCAAAACCCTAGGCCGGAAGATCAGATGAGATTTCAAGCTTTCGTGCGAATTTGAGGTAGGATCTAGTTTCTCTCACATGTTTGTGTTGATAATTTGTAATATGAGCAAATTATAGTAGGTTTCATGCATGATTTGAAGGATTGATATAATAATGTGTGAGTTGTGTTGGGTTTTCATAAAGAGTTGAGTTTTTGAGAAAAGATTAACCATGATTTGTTCAAATTTGTTGTATAGAAAGGGTTTATGAGACTTGAATCTAATGTTTTGGGGTTGAAATTGAGATTTGAGATATGTTTGATGAAGGTTTAAGGGTATGGAGGCTAGAAACTCAAACCAGGGAAAATTCTGGGTTTGTCACGGACACTAGCGTGCTCGAGTAGAGCCCTGTCTCCTCGTGCGACCAACTGGCAGAGAGTTGAGCGCTCGAGCGCCCATCATCCGCTCGAGCGGACTGACTGCACAGGGCTAACTTTTTTTTATCATATCTCCATCATCCGGACTCCGAATAGGGTCATTTTTGTACTCAAATTAAAGCCCCAGAAGTCCTCTTTCCAACAAGACTACTCTCACAAGAAAATTATTGTAGAAAAAGTTGTGATCAAATTAGTGAGGTTATGTCAAATTTTCTTAACCACTTTCCACCTGTTTTTGGCCAAATGTTTTGAAAAATGATATTTTCACCAATATTGGGCCCCTTTTTGTCAAATTTCTTATCCATTGGGCTATGGATACCTATTTCATCATATATGGCTTGGGATACTTGGATTGTATCAATTGGTTGGGGGGTTTTGCTGTAGAGTGGGTTTTCAAAATATAACCAAGGTTTTTAAGAACAAGAATGGGTATCTGAATATGGTGATATGACATAGTTATCTTTTAGCGTTACTAAGCCTTAGAAAGAGAAATCTAAGTTGTGAACACATACATCGCTATCTATATTGGGTGCATTCCGTTTTGTTCAAATGGTATGATCATGTTTGAGTTATTTACGCGTTAACACTTTATGTTGTTGATAAATGAGAATTAGGGGTTTGGGTTTGAAGAACCTGCATATCGAAATTGAAATGAGTATTGGTTAGATTGAAGGTTGTCATAATCTATTGTAAACTTATTCCATAATATTATGTGACACATGTTGATGTCAAGCCAAATTATGGATTTTATTGGGTAAAATTGATAAATTTATGAATTTAGAACCACATGAATGGTTAATCTGGGTAAGAGCCCTAAAATAATGGAAATGTGGATAATGGTACTGTGTAATGAAATGGGTTGGTGAGAGGAACCATTTGGGTTGGACTCACGTGTGTGTGTTGTGTTGTGATATGTTGAAAAGGACCGATTTCTAAATTATTTAAGGCTGGGCATGAGTTACTCCTCGGTGAAGTCCAAAAAATTGCGCAGATTTGGTTCTTTGTCCACCGGCTAGCAACCGGGAAAGGACGTAATCGGGTTCTCTACCTGCCGGCTAATGACTGGGAAAGGATGTAGTTGGGTTCTCTACCCGCCAGCTAATGACCGAGAAAGGATGTAGTTGGGTTCTTTGCCCGCCGGCTAGTGACCGGGAAAAGACGTTAGTCGTTTCGGGGTATAAAACATTTCATTACTTCATGGGACCTGTGTGGTCAGGTTTAGTGTAACGTTACATGGGTCTATACGCTCGTCCGACACCGGTGCCTATGTTTTGAGTCGTGAATTGGTAAAATACGAAATGTGTTGGCAAAGCATGGGTATATGCGTGCGTTATACATAATTAGGTTGGTAAAACCTTAACTTGGGAATATAATAAAACAATGATGTGTATTGGGATAATTGAAATGGCAAGATGTGTTGGGTTAATGGTGAGTGAAAAATGAATTAGAGCAATTGAAAATGGTGTAATGGTTAATTTCATGGAAATTAAGAAGTATGAGGCAATAATCTTTTCTACAAAACTCGGTTATACATTGTGATGTTAATTTGGGGATAAATGACAAGTTTTTGATAAAAGTTTCATGTGCACTCATTACACCTCACAAATCATGCTGCACATTTGAGTTAATCTTATCCTATGAGTTTTGGCTCACGTACGTTTACTAAACCATTTCAGGTTTGAAGATCAAAGGTGATGTCAAGGCAAGAGATGCATTTGGGAAAGATTAAAAGGAAGATTTAGTATTTCTTTATATTTTGCATTATGATTGTAATTAAGAATATGATGATTGTAAATGAACTCTTGAAACCTCAAGCATTTGTCTTGAATTTGATTTGTAGGAAAATATGGATGTTTAAAGAAATTTCTTTATAAGTCTGATCTTTAAGACTATAATGAATGAAAATTATAGATGACGACCCTTAGGCAGAACGGTCTAAGGTGAGTTCTTGGGTCCCTGGGGTTTGGGGCGCTACAAATGGTATCAGAGCTCTAGGTGCGAATACCTAGGAACCGTGAAAAGTAGGGATGACCATTAGTATGTGACTTGTGTGATGAGATTAGGCACCACTACACGGCATGAACTGTGTGCTTGAATGGATTTGTGATTGAATTGCCTTGTGCATGCTATGTGTTTGTCTGAGCATGGAAGGTCAAGTCTTGGGGTGATGTGGCGTGCCATATGGCGTCCGATCAACTACTTTAGGGTTCGAGGTAGAAAAGCGTTTGGTCGATGTTCTTTCTATGAGAAATTTGAATTAGTTACCCAGATTATCACGTTACTCTAAGGCTTACCCTCGGTATGTGAATATGTGTTGATGTGATGTGTTTAGGTGGTGATTAATATGTAGTTTGGCTTTAGGAGGTTAGGTTGAGTTCGACCCGGTTGGGTGTTGTGATATCCTTATGGAAGGGGTGATGGATGGTGGCATGGATAGTGGAATTATGACCCAGTGGTCAGTGATGGTGGTGGGTGTAAGCTCGTGAGACGAGCATCGATTGTTTGGAATGTGTTGTACCCATGTGAGTTGAGGTTGAACGTAGTTAGTTGCCTGTTATGTGTTTTGCCATCCGTAGTTTGACGAACAAGTATAGTACGGTGCTACATCTTGGAGTTTGTTTGTTGTGGTTGGGTCTGAGGTATAACCTTGGGCACGTTGAGGATTATGTACTTCGTGAGCTGTGCTATGTCTTGAGCCGTGCTGTGTCATGAGCCGTGTACCCCGAGATTGGGTATGGATGGCAGCATAGTGGACAGGAACATAGTGAACGGGAGCGTAATAATCTTCGGTGTAAAGTGTGTTAGAAAGTCTGTGCTTAGCCACGTGTTTGGGAATGTCTCTTACCCTAAGGGGTGTTGTTGGTGACCACAGTGGTATCTTGTGATTTTAGAGGTTAGATTAATAACCCTTGTGTTTTCCTCCTAGCGTGATGCTAAGTCGTGTTTCTTGATAAAAGTTGAAAGCGTATGAGGAAAGAATATGTGGACTAAAGATGTTATTGATAGGTTGGTTGTCGGGTGATGTGTGTGTATGTAAGAGGAGATGTATATAAGTAGTCGTTGTGATGTGATGAATGAAGATTTGAGGTTGTTTGGAAAGTTTCACGAAGAAGTGTTTTGTGACTTGGGTTGTTGTTCTCAGGAATAAGAGAGATTATGTAGAATACATAGTGTTTGGTAAGAATGTGAGTGTGCGACATTCGTGGGGCTTGTGATAGATGTTGGTGTAGTTGATTTGCTCATCTTAGGATGATGTATTTGTATGAGAAGATCCCATGAGCGGATGATGTTGGTTATGTGTGATCCGGCGTAAGATCTAAAGATGGTGATGTTATTTTACCCTTACAGTTGAGTAATAGGGTGGTGTCGTTCGGTCCGGAGTCGGTAGGCGAGGTTTGTTTTGTTTGTATTTTATGTAGTCGCTTTTACGTTCTGATAGCTGTGTGCTAGTGGTATTCATGTAGTGACATAAGAGATGGAGTGTTTTGTGATTTCTAAGAGTACCGAAGCCGCGAGCTAAAGATTGTGATGTGGACTTTCGCTACCTGTTTGGTTGTTACTTACCTATGATAAATCGAGCTGATGTGCTACAATCCTGTGAGGAGATGTCCTAAAATAAGGAAAGTATGTCTGGTGTTGTGCCTTAGTGGTTAACCAATGAGAATCTTATGGACATATGCGATGTACCATTAGGATGTGAAGGCATGAACAATAGTTAATCTGCTTGTGAAGAGACCTAAGTGTAAGAATCTGGTGTGATGAGTGATATCCTCATTGTGAATGGTCAACCTTCTTTCAAACCAAGTGTGTAATGGCGACCTTACGAGGTAGTGACGTGGAGCGAGAACTTAAGAGCCGACTCATGGTTTTCCTAGTGCAAGAGATGTATTAAGGTTAGTTGACCAGTGTGATTGTTCGTTTTTGGTGGAAGTAAAACGTTGGAATCATAAGAGTGCAGATTCATTTGCTCATAGTTTCTGGAAGAGCCTGTTTGAACTCGAGCCTATGGGTAATGTTTTTGGAGATGTAGTTTGGTTTTTGTGAAATGCTGGTAGATTTAGTTCAAGTCAGGTGAAGTCCCTAAGGGATTTCGTGGGTCTAAAGCCGATATGTTTATAATGCGAATGAGGTCTAAGAGTTGAGAGTTTAGTGTAGCGGATGACTTGGATAACATGATTGGGGTCGACAGTAGTTGTGTAGCCATGGGTGATGCAACCTCAAGGTGAGATTTACAGTGTTCTTTGGAAGCCAAATATCGATGGGAGTCTTAGAGGATTTATGTTCGTGTTGTGATCTGTGAGTGTGTACCTTAGGGAATGGATACTGTCGGAATCGGGTGATTACAGGGCTAAGTTCCTCATGAGTTTTTTGGTTAGAGTCTGTTTACTCAACCGTGTGAATGTAAGTGTGTAGAGTTGCGTTCCCTTGGAGATTGGATTGATAGACGGGGAATGTTTGTCCCTGTTGACGAGGAAGTTCATGTCGAGGTATAGAATCTTTTTGTACTGCTTAACCGAGAACCGTTAGCCGTGACGTGTATCTTGTTCTGCGTTGTGTGAGTAAGGTTGCATCTCTAGTTCTTAGTAGGATGGGAATTTGGTTGGAATCTTGCCGTTGGAATATTCACGTGGTGGGTTTGGTAGGCTCTTGTGAGTTTGGAATTGTGTTATTTTTGGAAGCTTTGGATTATATTGAGTTCTTGAAATTTGAAGAGTGGGTCGACCGTTTGAAGGAAAAATGAGAATGTATATGGTTTTGGTCTATACAAGTAAGTGATTACCGGTGAAACATTTAACTTATGAGGTGTATAATCCTAGTGGCTCATGGAGTTCAAGTAGCTGTGTTAGTATCAATGGCTGAAGGACTCAAGTAATGCCGTACAAGTAGTAGTATGATTTTAAGTTTTTGGTAGTTGGTTGGCCGTAAGGGCATGGGCGATTTTCGAGATAACATGTGTAACCCTTATGAATAATGTCCGAGTTTGGCAACATGTGTTTGGGTGGAGAAGTAGTCCTCGGTATGCAATAGAGTACATTAGTGAGTCAAACCATAATACGACGTAATAGAGTACATTAGTGAGTCAGACCATAATGCGACGAAGTCAAGAGAATCCTAGCAGTGGTGAGACCTGTGGTGCATAACGCTATGGTTGAGAAGGTTTAGCCTTCGGGAACGTGTATGCGACGTGAGATGGTGATCAATGAAGGGGTGGCTGACTCTAGTTCTGGTGTTAATTCCAGATAAGAATTGATGTTATATTAAATGATGAACCATTTTAAATTGGTCATGCTCGATATGAATACAATCCGATGCATTTGGACAATTCTAAAATTTGTGAGACGTTGGTATTCAGAAGATAGCACCTTTGAGTTATATTGTCTCGGAAGAATGACCAAGATCATGGGATTAAGAAGGATGCTATGTTGACCGAGTGATTAGCAAAGTGTCTTGACGAATATTAAGATTTTTTTTATGTAATTAAATGTAGTATAATAGAAAAAAAAGAAACATGGATACAAGAGGCATACCTCAGGCCTTACAAACCACCGCAAAACCAAAGCCAAAAGCAATCAAAAAAAGGCTTTATGGCTGAGCCACAACCAACCAAACTAACCAAGAGGCAACCAAGGCCTTACAAAATTCAAACAAAATATACAACCCATCTTAGATGCCTAAACCATAATCCCTAGAGAGAAATGGGATAGAAAACTAATCAAAAGCATGGGAAAAGCAGCACAACCGTAGCAAATTACAACCGCAGCAAGCAGCAGCAAATCGCAGTATCAACGAGCAGAACTAGACTGCAGCAAAAACCCGCAGCAGCAAACCAACACCTAAATGCAGCAACACACCGCAGCCAAACCGGAGCAACAATCAGTAAGCAGCAGAACCGCAGCAACAAAACGAAGCAAGAACAGGAGCCTTTTTCAGCTCCAAACAAAACCACAGCAGAGAGCACTAACCACTCACCAAGAACAAATCAACATCAAAGCTGGCCAAAGGAAACTGCTGCCACAGGCCCACAGATAGAGTGCAGAAACTGATCAGGCATAAAGAAACAGCCCAAAACAGCCCAAGGAGAGCAGAAGGCACCAGGATCAAGAACAAAAAATGGCCAAAAAATAGGTCAGCCGCACTAGCCCCAAACCTGAAACAGCATGCACGAACCGACAGGAGAACGAAACACACACACCCACACACGCACACATTCCCTTACACTAGCCGTAAGGGGAAGGCTTGATACACATATAAGATAGAGAAAGAAAAATAGAGACATAACAAGTTCCCACTGTCATCAAAAAAGCCACTGCTGCTAGAAAGAAAACAAAACAGACCCAAAAAACTGCTACAGGCTCCCAAAAACATAAATCTATATCAAACTAACCACACCTAAGGAAAACCGACCCATACAGGACAACACTAAAAGCAAGAAAAGAGCTATGAACACCCCTCATAGCTAGGGAGCAAAACATGAAGCAACTATATAAACCTGTGGAAAAATAGAAAA
>JAUMHN010161487.1:0-11913 GCA_032360265.1 Heliamphora ciliata
AAATAATAAGTCAAAGATTAAGTCAAGATCTAAGAACTCAGTTGGGAATAAAATAACTAAAAGGATCGAGCCAAGAACCTAGAAATTATCCTAACCGAGAAAGCAACAATGAATTAATTAGGTCGAGTCAAGACCTAAAAACTCGGGACAAAGAACGAGCTAAAAACAATTAAAAGCCGATTCAAGGCTTAAAACTATTTTTATCGGAAGAATAATCACGAATTAATAGGTCGAATCAAGACTTAAAAACTCGGAACGAAACATAGGATAAAAATAATTAAAAGCTAAGTCAAGGCTTAAAAATATTTTTATCGAAAGGATAACCACAAATTAATAGATCAAGTCAAAACCTAAAAATTTGGGACAAGAACGGGAAAAAAATAATTAAAAAATCAAGTTAAGACTTTAAAATTAAATTTATCGAGGGAAAATCATGAATTCATAGGTCGAGTCAAGACCTAAAAATTCGGGACAAGAATGGGATAAAAATAATTAAAAAGTCAAGTCAAAACTTTAAAATTAAATTTATCGAGAAAAAACCAAAACGAGTTTGAAAATTACGTTTAAGGAGAACACACACAAGAAAAACACACAATGTTATTTTTGAAGAAAAACATACAAGATGTAAAAACATATAAGATTTAAAAATTATTTTAATAGAAAAATTAAGCTTTAAAATCATTTTTGAAAAACAACTAAGAACACAAGATTTAAAAAAACACACAAAAATATTTTAATAGAAAAACCAAGGTTTGAAAATTTGAAAAATTATTTTAGGAAAACAAAACAAATAAATTATCAAAACACAGAAAACATAAATACAAAAAATAAAACAAAACACAAAAACAAACAAAAACAAACATAAAACACCAAAACAGTCCCCTTCAAAACCCCAAAACCTAATGATGAACCCCTGACACGTAAAGTTGGCGGTTGCTGGGTCCTAGCCCCAAGACTGTGACGTGACTGTTGACGTCTCGACGGTTGCTGCTTCCAAGACTCTTTTAACATGGTGGTCGCCATGTGTCCTTTAATCATCCCAGTGGTCGCTGCAAACGAAGGTGGCGACCACCACATCCTGACACGCATATGGCCCCTCTGGCTGCGTGGGTGAAGCTCATTTTCTCATCCTTGCCTCTCTCTCCAACTCCCTTGCACTCTCAAACTCTCTTGAACTATCTCTAGGTTTTCTTATTCTTTGCGACTTTCAAGTCCTTTCCCTTACCTTTCTGATCATGGCGGGACACAAACATCTTGACGACATCTCAGGAGTTCTACGGGGTTCTCCCGCAGGTGAGAGCTCCACTATGGGTACCCTCGGGGGGATGACCACTAGTCTTCCTGCCAGTGGGGTCACCACTACTCAGCCTTCTGCCACGTTGGGGGCGATGGATTCCTTGGCCTTTGAGGCAGAGCGTGCCTCTCGCCGTGTTGCTGAGGAGGAGGCATGGTTACCTGCAGACGCTGCTGCTGAGGCCGAGATGGCCGATTTCCTTGATCCTCACGCTGGAGAGGGTCTTCCTATGTCCTTCGATCCACACATCTACGCTCTAGCACTTCACCGCTAGGGCCCAGGTGGAATGAGGCGCTACGAGCCTCCTACTGATACCGTTGCTGCTGATGTTCTTCTCTGGGAGTTGGACAAGCATATCCTTCGCCAACGTCCCCCAGTAGGTTCTCCTATCTCTTCTCAAAGCATGTTTTACCCTTATGCCTCAAACATAGATGCATGTCTAGGATCCCCTATAATTTTTTTATCTTGATGTGATTTATATGATGATTGCATGTAATATTGTTATCTGTTGAATGAATTGGGCATGTAAAACATGTAATCACATTAAAATAACAAACTTGGACACAGGACTGAAAAACTTAGCTAGGTACCTGTGCAAAAGAGATTTTAAAACAGTAGGGACACTAGGGTTAGGGTTTAGATGCAACCAATAAAGGGGGTAGTTTTTCATTTTAATTTTAAAAAAAATCCCTAAAACTGAGGGGGGGGGGGGGGGGGGGGGGGTTTTTTTTTTATTTTTTTTAGAAAAAATCACAAAATTCTTTGGGAGACATTATTATTATTATTATTATTATTATTATTTTTTTATTTTTTTATTATTTTTTTAGGAAAAATATAAAATCTAAGGGAGACATTTTTTATTTTTTATTTGGGGGAAAACATAATAATTTAGGATAGAGTTTTGCCTGGAGCACTAGGGTTTAGGGTACCTATTCTTCTACTAGGGCGTGCAAAAATTAAACGATCGTTACTCACACACGAACCTAGGGTCGAAAAGATTTTCTTGGCACACCAGGGTTTAGGGTGCCTAGTTTTCTAGGGCTCAGGGTACCTAGTGTTCTACAAGGACGTGCAAGAATGGAAGGATCGTCACACACACATGAACCTATGGTCAAAAAGATTTGCCTGGCACACCATGGCATAGGGTGCCTAGTCTTCTAGGGCTTAGGATACCTAGTCTTCTACTAGGATGTGCAAGAATCGAAGAATCGTCACACACATACGAACCTAGGGTCAAAAAGATTTTTCTGGTGTACCAAGGCTTACGGTACCTACTCTTCTAGGGCTTAGGGTACCTAGTCTTCTACCAGGACATGCAAGAATCGAAAGATCGTCACACGCACATGAACCTAGGTTTTTTATTGCTTTATATATTTTTTTCTTTCCATTTGATATATTCTCCTCATCTTCTTCTTTTCAGGTTAGCCAGTACGTCCATGGCGTCGGTGGCTCTGCCTCTAGCGAGGTGTTAGAGTGGTATGATGCCCTCTTTGCTCCTAGTTGGGCTTTCGTCGATGCCTCTGACTTTGCTCGGTTCATACCATTATTGGGTAGGAGCAGCATTGACCGGGTATGGTTGACAGCGTTGGCTGAGAGGTGGTGGGATTCCACCAACACATTTTATTTTACCACCTTCGAGGCTACTCTGACGATTCTCAACTTCGTCATGATTACCGGTATCAAAGTCAGAGGTGCCCCCATTCCATTTGATCCTACCATTGCTTGCTCTGCCGATGGCTTGACATACTTACTCAGAGTTGTTCCTGTTTAGATGGATAGAGACAGGGACATAGATAGGGTTAGATACACATGGTTCTTCGAGTGTTTTCGCCACTTCCATTGCATCGAGCCCTGCCACTTCGAGTGGGTTGGCTACGGCTTTCTTCTCTATATGTTCGGTACCTCCTTATTTTTGAACAAGGAGAATACCGTTTATCTGCATTATCTTGGCGCCCTTGCCCCCGTCGACCACGTTGCCACTTAAAACTGGGGAGAAGCTGCACTTGCCAAGCTTTATGGCTCGATGAGAGCCTTGACTAGGTTTTCCCAGGAGCTCAGCATTGGGGGATACTGAAGGGTCTGGGAGGCATGTTTTATTTTCTACATACTGTTCATTCATTCCATATGTTATCAGTTATCGGTTATATGTTCTTCTTGTTGACATCTTCTCTTTACAGCTTTGGATTTGTGAGTTCCTCGAGCTTCATGTCCCGACAAACTCCTCTACCAACCCTCTAGTAATTCCCCGTGTAGTTCGGTGGGCCCGAGGTCTGAAGGAAAAGAAGACCGAAGGGAATGACAGTGACAGATTTTGAGTATCTGTGAATCGGATGACACCAGCTCAGGTACCATTTCTCCCTTTTGCTTCTTTAGTTTATAGCAACACCACTCACTGTTCACTGTTCACTGTTCACTGATTACTGCTGACTGCACTATTCACTTCTTTCTGAATATTGTTCACTAGCCCTCTATACCTATTACTGCTTACTATTTATTGAATATTGAAACCTGTTCTGCATACTAATTATTACTCCTTGATCACTATTCTTTTGTTCTCTGTATGTTCACTAAATTTCTGTAGGTGCACTCGGATGTCTGGAGTGGGGTGGAGGATTAGGCTGGGGAGGACTTGATGCGCAGCTGGAATGCCACCTCGATGTGGATCTTACTGGAGGGCCCCTTCTATCACGAGTACTACTTAGGAGAGAGGGTAGTTCGCTAGTCACTCGACCTTAATCACTTTAGGATTCCCATTGTTCCCCCAGCCCGTATACGCCGGGTGGACTACGTGAGTAGAGTCGACATACTACTGGAGATGATGGAGACCCATGCCACAGAGCTACTAGGATTAGAGGGGGATTACGCTGCATAGGCTCGGGCACATTTTTAGGACCACTTGGTCCCGGCCCGGCTGCACTTGCTAGTAGGAGGAGAGGTTGAGCACCGGAGGCCGTTCTTGAGGCTGTTGCTGTTAGCGGTGATGGTATTGGTGCTGGTGGTGCTGTTGTTGCTGTAGTTGCTGGAGCTACTAGAGCTGCTAGAGCTAGGGTTGGAGAGGTGATGGGTCTTGATATCCCATGGGATATTTAAACTGTAGCTTATGGCTTCCCCTTCCCTGTTCCTGTCTTAGTTCCACCGATATTCGAGTTTAGAGTTGAGATTGGCTAGGTCTATCCTTTATTCTTCCTCCTTTCTTTTAGTTACTGCTTTACTTGTCTAGTTTTCTTGAAATGCCTCTTTTTTTCTTTCGCAGATTAATCAGGCATGGCTGCATCGTGTGATGCTGATGCTTACGGGTCAGAGAGCACTGATTCGTCAGCTGGATGCCACCTTTCGAGCAGCTGGAATTTCTTTTACCCCAGTGACCGTAGTGAGTATCGTATAACCTTTTTAACTTTTCTACATTTCTCTATATTCTGCTCTGATTCTTACTTCCTTTTTAACAGCCTCCAGCACCTGTTACCAACATAATACAGCCACAGGCCCTAGTTCAATGTCAAGTTACAGTCCTAGCTCCAGCTTGAGGTCGCGGGTCTCATGCCTCCTCCTCTAGAGCTCGCTCTAGAGGGTTAGTCTCTTCTACCAGGAGCCACTCCAGGGTAGTGTCCTCTTCTTCAGATGGCAGAGATGACAGTGACGATTTAGAGACCCTTATTGAGGATGTCAGCTCTAATGAGGCCGAGCCTTTTTTTCGTCGGGTCTGCCAGAGGTGATGAGACATATCGTGCGAGAGAGAGAGAGAGAGAGAGAGAGGGGGAGATCCCCCCTCATGATACATTCTGTTATATACATTTTCATACATTTTGCTTCATGAGCATGCGTACCCCAGTTTATCGGTTGTTGGGCTTGGGT
Organism: Heliamphora ciliata; assembly: GCA_032360265.1. Classification (NCBI taxonomy): domain Eukaryota; kingdom Viridiplantae; phylum Streptophyta; class Magnoliopsida; order Ericales; family Sarraceniaceae; genus Heliamphora; species Heliamphora ciliata. The sequence goes on from JAUMHN010161487.1 coordinate 5,147, forward strand.
GCCCTAGTCTTACGTTCTAATACATTTGGGCCTCCGTGCCATTCACTGCATTTATATACACATCTATATGACTTATCCTAGTTCGCTGCTTAAATTTCTTTGGATGCATGATACTGGTCTCAAAAATCTCAGATTACAAAAACTGCAAACATAACATGTCCGCTACCTTTGAACATGGCGGTCGCCATGACATATAGTGGCGGTCGCCACAAATATGAAGGGACAGGTAGCGATTGCCATGTCAGCAAGGTGATGTCACTGTACTATGTACTTTCGTGTTGGTGGTCCCACACTCTAAGGTGGCGGTCGCCATAATGAGTGTCCTTTTTTTTGAACTTTTTGATGCCCAGCCTTCTAATGCCATATAAATACAGCCTTTAGGGTCTCCATTTCCTATCACTTTCATCAAGATGGCATCCTTTCATGACCCACTCTCTGCATGGGTTGAGGAGTTTTCCCCTATCGAACGTCTGAACTTCGCCTCGTTTGGCATTAATTCCCTATTCTCCATGATGACTGTAAAAATCGACGGACCACTACTACAGGCTACAGCACAACTTTGGGGCCTGCAATCTCACGTATTCTGCTTTGGCTTTGAAGAACTATGACCTACTGTAGAGGATTTTGCCGCTATTCTAGATCTGACGCCGAGGAAGTCTGTAGTTATACCAACTTTCTTCTTTTTCACCCGTCAGCAAATAATACAACTTTGCGGTTTGTCCAAGATAAAGGCTTCCCTTTTGACATTCAATGACTGCCTTGACATCCCATGGATCATAAACAGATTCCGTCGCATTGGCGATCTTAGTGATCTCGACTTTTAGTTGCGACGTCGCTATGCCCTATGTTTTTGCCTCCTTGCTTAGTACCTTTTTGTTTCTTATGATGGATGAGTCAGCTGCGCACTAGTTGATATTGCCAATCAAATGTGGTTGGGAAAAGACTTTGTCCCGCTGGTTTTGGTCGAGATGCGGATTGGTCTGGATGCTGTTCACCGCGGTGAGACTACTACCTTTGCTAGTAACCCCTTGCTTCTTCATGTAAATTCGACACCCTTCCCACTGTCAGTTAAAAGACAGTAGTGCTTTCTCTTTGTCTTTACCTTTTTAATCTCTATTGTAGATATGGCTGATGGAGAAGATAAACCTTATGTAGAAACCTCCTACGGATGGGTATAGTGCTGCAACTCTCCTCTACCGCTCCTATTATCAGATATGCAGTACTGAGGTAGCTTGGCGACAGTATCTCTCTTCCTTGACGGGCTCAAACATCACTTGGTAGTATTCTTGGTGGTGGATCCCTACCATGACCTTGACTACTATGGACCATCCTGGCGTCCGGCTAATCGACTTACGACTATCCACTTTCTACTATCCACACCGGATCATAGGGCAGTTTAGTCAGAGCCAGAATATCTTCCACGGTGTCCGAGGCTATTTATATTCATCTTCATTGTGGGCCCCATTTCTGGTAACATATCATGAGGCTTGGTCATCTCGTTCATTGATGGAGATGCAGGAGCTGTAGTGCCCAGAGCTTTCTGACGAGTATAGGGCATGGTTGGTGCAAGATAGGGAGAAAAGAGACAAAGAAGAAGGAAAACATGAAGCAAAAAGAAGGAAGATTTAAGGGACTCGCCTTGTTTTCAAGATTTCATTGCTTTCCTTATTTTATTTAAAGTTTGGGACTTGCGCACCCACCTTTATTTTTAAAACTTTATAACCAATGCCAAAATGAAACAATCCACTTTATGTTAAGGAGGTTCCAAGTTATCCAAAGTTTTTTAAATTTTGCAATTAAACAACTTTATTATTAAAACTTAAAGGTAAATTTACGTTGAACTTACTCGAATTCAAAGATAGTTAAAGAATGTGGTCGGACTTCTTAAAAGAAGCTGCCTACGTATTCTAAGAAAGTAGAATCAGGCTTTAACGTAGTTTGGGCTCAGTTTACTCTCAAGTATTAATGCACTCTTTTTATAATGTCTTAACTTTTTCCAAGGTTGCCCTTTTGGGTTTTCGGCTTTGCGGACTGCTCTAACTTTTGCTTGGGTTGCTTTTTCAATTTTTAACTCAGTGAGCTTTTATTTTATCTTTATTTTTCTCTTAAGGGTAGTACTTTTTGATTTGGTCAAGGTTGACCGGAGTGGAGAACACATTGCTATCCAAATCTATGATGATCACTGCACCACCGGTCATAATGGTTTTGATTAGAAATGGCTCAGACCAGTTTGGCATGAACTTGCCTCTTGGATCGAAGATAGGAGCCCTGATTTCTTTAAGAACCAAGTCACCTTCTCTCAGATCTTAGGTCTTGACCTTCTTGTTGAACGCTTGAGCTATCCTTCTTTGGTACTCTTGTATATAAAATAGAGCCTGCAACCTTCTTTCAAAAAAAAAAAGCAACTCTTCTATCCGGTTTCTCTGCCATTCTACCTTTGGAATATTGGCCTCAGCTACCACTCTTAGTGAAGGGATTTCTACCTCAATGGGAAGCACAGCTTCCATCCCATACACTATTGAATATGACGTGGTTCCCGTTGAAGCTCTAATATATGTCTTGTATCCCCAGAGTGCAAATGGCAAATGTTCGGGTGAAACTTTATGTGAGTTGATCATCTTTTGCAGAATCTTCTTGACGTTCTTATTTGCTGCCTCAACTGCTTTATTAGTTTGTGGTCGATATGGTGATGACTTATGGGCCACTATTCGGTATTCTTCAAAAAGATCTAAGACCTCACCTTGGAAGTGCGAGCCAGTATCCAAGATAACCTCATGAGGGACCCCGTATCGATAAATAATGTTCTGCTTGATAAACTTGGCAACGTGAGAGGCTTTCAGTACCGAGTAGAAGGCTACTTCTACCCACTTGGTAAAGTAATCAATGGCCACCAAAATGAACTCGTGCCCATTTAAAGACTTTAGTGTTACCCTACTAATTACATCAATGTCCCATACTGAGAACGGTCATGGCGACGTCAGGCCATACAGTTGAGATGGGAGAATGTGCATAAAGTTTGCATGAATTTCACATTTATGGCACCTTCGCACGAACTATATACAGTCTGTCTCCATCGTCATCCAAAAATACCCTTCATTGTTGACACACAGTTTGTTGACTCCAGAGTGCCTTTGTTTGAACAACTTTCTCCCGCAAATGACAAATTGTGCAGATAATCTCCTTATTGTCATTTTATCCTTTTTGCTAGCAATCTTGGGATAGTCTCCATTTTTCACAAAATTCTGAATGTCAAAGTACCAAGGAAGTTCGTCAGTGCTTCCTTCGATTGCAGTTGTCATCTCGTATGCTAGCTTTCTCTTCTGCTCAATTATCAATGGCCTCATTCTAACCCCGGGTGGTATATCAATCATTGATGCCAAAGTGGCCAGTACATCAGCAAACTTGTTCTACAGCCTCGGGACATGAGTGAAAACCACTAATTCAAAGTACAGTATCAGTTTTTATAGCTCTTAATGGTAGAGAATTAATGTTAAGTACTTAACCTTCCATTTTCTTCTTGCCTGTGAGACCACCAATGCTGAGTCCCCAATGACTTTCAGTTTCTTTATCCCTAATTCTAAGGCTGCCTCCAACCTGGCTAAGCATGCGTCATACTCAGCTTGATTGTTGGTAACTTCGAAATTGAGCTTTAGAGATCGAGAAACATGTGATTTGTTAGGAGTGACAAGAAGAACTCCTATTCCATAGCCATATTGATTAGATGCACTATCAAAATACAGAGTCCACTTGTCATCCTCAACTCCCATAAGCTATTCATCAGGGAACTGGAATTTTGCGCCTTCATCTCCCTCAATTGGTTGGTCAGCTAGAAATTCTACTACTGCTCTATCTTTGACTGACTTCTAGGTGACATTCTTGAGTCTGATAATAACAGTAACTAACGGGCCTGCCTTCCTGTCAATGTTGACTTCTCAAACAAGTATTTTAATGGTTTCATTCGAGAAATTACATTCACTATGAAAGACAGCATGTAATGGCTTAGTTTTTGGGAGGCCCAAACCAAAGCCTAGCTTGTCTTTTTTAGTGGCGTATATCGTATCTTGGACCCCGTCATCTTCTTACTCAAGTAGTAGACTGCCTTTTCAATTCAGATTTCTCCCTCATATGTCAGCATGCATCCCATAGCTGAGTCAATCATTGATAACTAGAGAATCAGTGGCCTATCAGGTTCGAAAGGAGCCAAAATAGGTGGGTTCTACAAGTACTGATGCACGACTTCAAATGCATCTTGGCATTTCTAATCACATTCAAACTCGACCCCTGTTTTCAATAGACGGAAGAGCGGCTCACATATAGTTGTCAGTTTTACTATGAACCGGCTGATAAACTGTATATTGCCCAAAAAGCCTCTGACTTCTCGTTCAGTCTTTGAAGGAGGCATTTTCATGATTACCATGATCTTAGAAGGGTTGACTTCAATGCCTCGTTGAATAATCATGAATCCGAGCATCTTTTCAGTGGCAACTTAAGAAAGCACACTTTTATGGGTTAAGCCGCATCTTGTATTTCTAAATTCTTTCAAAGAATTTTTGTAGTGCTATAATATGGCCATCTCGATCCTTAGATTTCACTATCATATCATCCATGTACATCTCAATCTCCTTATGTATCATGTCATGCCTCAAAGTAGAAGCAGCCCTTTAATAGATTGCCCGTACATTATTTAAATCACACAACATCAAACGATAGCAATAAATACCCCAGGGTGAAGTGAATGTCGTCTTTTTTCTCTTTTTAGGTTCCATTAGGATTTGATTGTACCTAGAGAAATCGTCTATGAATGGTAAGAGAGCATGCCCCGCTGTATTGTCTACCAAAACGTCGATATGCGACAATTGATAGTCATCCTTCGGGATGGCTTTGTTAAGATCTCAAAAATCTACACAGACCCGGATGCGTCCATCTTTCTTCAGAACTGGAACAATTTTGGCCACCCATTTTTGATACTCAGTTACCATAAAGAATCCAGCGTTAATCTACTTCGTTACCTCTTCTTTGATCTTCAAAACCCATTCTGGCCGTATTCGTCTCAATTTCTGTTTGACTGGTTTAGCATCGGGATACAAAGGGATATAGTGTTAGACAATATCGGGATCAATACCAGGCATATCCTCGTAAGACCATGAAAATACGTCTTTAAATTCTTTTAATAAAATTATTAATTGCTCACATTTAATTAAAGATAAAGAAGAACCAATTTGTACAATTTGTGGATTAGTTTCATTACCCAGATTTATTGACAAAGTTTTTTCAATTAGTGGTTGGGCGCACATTTTTTTTTCTCTTTTTAGTAAAAATTTTATTTTTTCGGGAATATCCTCGTCGAATTTAAAATCATTTAAAAGCGTATGAAATAAATCAAACAAAATAGAGTAACCAAAAATCTTGTTTATTTTATTAAAGAGAGTAGAGATTACAAGCTCAAAAGCAATAGCAGGGGGAGATGCACAGACAAATGTGCTTTCCAACACAGACTCACATGACTCAAACTCGAGACATGCATTATAAGACTCTATGGATCAGTTTTTAACATCGTTCGTAGCTTCATCCATGATAAGCTTAGTGTAGTCAACTGGTGTGTTGTAGCCCAACATCAAGCAGTTTTGATCAGTTATGCGTATCTTGTCAGTAAACAAAGCTTCTATGCCTTCCAATTCAGCAGCCCAGTCTTTCTCCCTTTTCTTATTTTCTCCTTCCTTTCCTTCCTTTCCTTCCTCTTCCTCTGTGTCAAACAATTGATGGTTAAAGAAAATTTCTAGTCCCGGTAGCTTCTGATAAGTTTCTTCATCAATCCATGGCTTCAGGAAGCCATAGTAAGGAAAATCCTCTCCTTCATTGATGAAGTAGCCATTCAGCGTTATTGAATATTTGGCCTTTTGCCCCTTCCGTCCCCCCTATGGCCCTTTCAAATCTTTCTTCGCCAGCTTATACCCAAAATCGAAGTTTGGGAATTCCTTTTCGCTTACGCCTCAGTCTCATGCCTGGGAAATAGGACATATGCTTCATCATCGTGAATGCTTGTGGGTTGATGTAGTTCTCCTCCTTTTTCAGCAACATTTTCACGACTGAAGTCTCGTCAAAACTGAATCCATTCAAAAACATGTCTCCTTCTCCGTGCTAAACCTCTAGGAGAGTTGAGCCATCTTATCTTGGGGCTTGAATACTATCTTCCTCGTAAATTGTCAGTACTGCCCCATTTTTTATCATCTTTAGCTTCTGGTGAAGAGTGGAAGGTACTGTTTGAACGCTTGGGTCGTGAAGCTATGGCCCTTCCAACAACAAATTAAAAGATGCTGGCACATCCAGCACATGAAATTCGACCAAAGTCTCTAGTGGTCCCATCGATACTACAAATGATACTAACCCGAGCATGTCTGGTCTTATGATATCATAGACCCGAGCTCTTTGGTTGCTGGGTGTGAAATGATCTGGCTTTAATTCTAAGCAGACAATCGTTCTGAGTACGCAGACATTCAATGCAGACCCATTGTCGATGAGAGTCACTGGGAGCCACTTCTCCAAGCATTTGACAGTGATGTGCAATGGTTTGTTATAGCTCCTCCCTTCTAATGGAAAATCTTTATCGAAAAAGGAAATGACTTTCGGCTCTGCAGCCGACAAAATAAGACCAATAAGTTGTTCTAGAGTTGTATCTATTGAAACATTAGCTTTGTTTAAGTCTTTCAGCATAGCTTGTCGATGCTGACGTGAAGCCATTAGTAAACCCTAGATACTAACGTTGGCTT
>JAUMHN010161487.1:12013-22462 GCA_032360265.1 Heliamphora ciliata
GATTGCCCATGTGTTGTCAATATCATCCTGCCCCCAAATGTCTTCCTCAATGTAATCTATTTGTTGTTCCCGGGTAGCCCAGAATTCAGTCCACTCATTTTTTCTGACTTTAGCACAATTCGAACCAGCCAGTAGGACTGCATTTCATTAACATAAACCTCCTTCTCAAAAAGCTGAGGAATAGCAATGCCATCTAACACATGACCAATCCCATACGGCCAAATTGGGTAATCTAACGGCCAGTCATCATCCTCATTATGCTCTTCCTCTTCTTAGTTATTGGCTTGAATCACCATTTGGTATCCTTCCTATGCATCGTCATTCCACTCTTTCATCATGTCTTAACCATTACCATCCATAATCAGCGAACAAGGCAACTGATCCTCAATAGCTAAACACATGGACGTGGTAGATACACTGAACAGATATACTGACTAGGATCCTCTGGCTGCCCCAAATACATACAGTTCACCCTGGCCTATTTAGCATGATTTGGCAGCGAATTAGTTGTAACATTTGGTTTCTGAGCAGCAGATGGCGGTAGGATAACCTTGTTGTCATTGAGATCCTAAATCTCATGATGTAACCTCATGCATTTATCGGTCAGATGCTTATGACCTTGGTGATAAGCACAATACTGGAAAGCATTATATCTCAAAGGTAAGGGATCGGGTGTTGGCCTTGGGTTCAAAAGCTTGATTAGCCCTTTCTTGACAAGTCAATTTAGGGTCATGGACAACATGATGTTGAGAGGGGTAAAAACTTTCCTCGACCTTTGGGACTTCTGGGCATTGCTTGAATGTTGGGTGGAGGATGAGGGATTCAGTTATCCAGACTGGGGGTTCAGTAAGTTAACTTCATTAAAACGGGAAATGAAATTAGTGGCAAGGGTGGATTGGTTTTAATTATTTTTCAGGGAAAGACATCCTCAATTTTTAACTGGGTTCGAACTTCTCAATGTCTCCAGACTCAATTGTATCTTCGATTTGAACCCCGACATCGAACAACTACTCAAAAGTGGAGAGCGGCTGTGTGATCTGATAGCGTTTCAGAGGGAATTGCAAATTTTTCACCACAATCCTTACCTGCTCCTTTTTAGTTGGTCGATTAGTCATCTTGGCAGCTTTTCCTCTCCATCGGGTTAAGATGTCCACAAAAAACTCCTAGCCTTCCTGTCGGGTGGTTTCAAGCTCCCAGGTGGTTACATCCAACTAGACATTGTAGCTATACTGGTTGACAAGTGTTGTAGCTATATCCTCCTATGTTCTGGTCTTAGCAATATCAAGGGAAAGGAACCACCTCTGGGCTGCCCTTGAAAGAGAACAATGAAATAGTTGAGCTTTCAACTAGTTATCGATCCCCATGGGAGAGAGGGTACCGATGTACATTCTCAAACGGATTCAAGGATCACTAGTTCCATCAAACTTCTCCATTTCAGGAATTTTAAACTTCTTCGACAGCTTATCATTTGGGAACGAACATAGTCCTCCCACATATAGCATACACTTATCCACCCCTTTTACCTTTCCCAAAATTTTTTCCATTCGGTCAATCTTTTCTGCCAGCGCGGACTCCCAAGACTGAGCGATGTTTTCTTCTTCCACTGAGACCTATCGAGGTACCCCAGGCAGGAGAATAATTTGTGGTACATCATTACCTTGGTTGTGATTCAAAAAATATTCTCCATTGCCAGTCAGGTCATTCAGATGTTCATTCACCCCTGGCAGACGGGTCTGAATTGCCCGAATCTGTACTTGGCACTACACCTGAGCCTGAGTCTGTTGCTTAATGGCTCTCTGCATGTCAGTAATCGCCCTCATCAGGGCTGTCAAATTCACCTTATTCTCGGCCATCTTAGATTGTTCTGCTATTTGTTTTGGAATTCTATAAAGTTTCCCAATTGCTAATCTAGCCCAAACATGTACTGACTATGACCTTTTCGACTTAATGGCCGAACCCCAAAGCAAAACCTAGATCCCAAAAGTAGAATTACCAGTAGCAGACACTTCTCGAAAAGGAATTCTGATGATAGGTAGCAAACATCTCAAATACCAACATAGTCGACCACAAGTAGATATAACTACTGAAATAGAAATAATGCCCTTGCTGGGCCCATACCGATAGCATAGCAACTGAAAACCCGAGAACTAGGATGAAGGGGACTAACAAAACTCCAAAAAAAGGGTTTATCCGAAGAATCTAAAGGAAGAAATGGACAGCACTTCGATAAGAAAAATAGCTCTAAGCCAAAGAAACTGATTTAACCTAGGATTCTAAGAAAAAATGGGTAGCTCTCCGATAGGCAAAACAACTCTAACTCACACGGGTTCCTAAGACAAGATCCTAGATAGGGGTTCAGAGAAAACGAGCCTAAACAAAACTAGGGGTATAAAACTAACAGCTTAAGAAGAACCCAAAAGAGAGAGAAAGGCTATCCTAAAAGTTTTGAACCAAAACATGAGCACAACCCTAAGAAGAAAACCAACAGCATGAAATCCAAACAAGGCGAAGAACAAAACCCAGGTAAGGACCCAAAAAAAAAAAACCAAACAATAAATGATAACAGAAAATCCAGGTCGAACCCAAAAAGAAAAAGAACTAGCATAATCCGAACAAACAAACCTAACAAACATAAACAAAATATACAATTAACAAAACAAATAATCCTACTGGGTTAGCAGCACCTAATACAGGGTTCTAAACTATTATATACAGAAAAGGCCGATTTTGGTCAATAATTAGGGTATCTTCTGAATAGAACCGAGTATATACCTCCCATGCCTGGTGTGATACAAGGTATGGTCAAGCAGTACACACGAACTCTTTTATCATACCTATAAAAGCGTGCAGCCAGTAAGGCTTGCTGTCTTCCCAACATAGTTCTGAGACAGTAAACTGACCGGGGTTTCAGGTCGATCAGGTAGGGGGTTGAGAATAATGCAAATGCGTGCAAGAATAAATGAGAAATTCTTATTAAGAATCAAAGATGTTTTTAAGTTTAACCCTCTTATTTGATTTTGTAAATTAGTCCATAGCGGAGTCACTAGAAAATACTATGGCGTCGAAATTTTGGGGTTTTTGGAGTTAAAAAATAAGAAGTTAAAAGAACTGTATAGAAAATATTTAACACTTTAAAAACTAAATTTTGAAAACTCATTTTTAATAAAAATGGAGTTGCCACTTGATTTTTGAAAAAAATCAAGAAAAATAAAAATGAACTACTGATCTTTAAAATATTAACTAGAGAAAAATGGTTCGGGGGCTAAAGTACGAATCAGGGATGGTGTTAGGCACCCCGTTCACCCAATCATGAGATTGGCCTCTACTAATCATCATTGGTTCTTAATTAAATTTCTCAAATACATGTAAATATAGAAAATAGAGGTGAAGAGAAAACATCCAAAATTAAATAAAAAAATACATAGCATATGCATATAGAATGCCAAAATAAAACAAATAAGAAAAGAAAAATCCTAAGTTTTACTGTATGCAATTTCTAGTTAAAGGATATATGGAGGAAACCCACATAGTATGATTCGAATAAAATAATAAAAAACATGTTAAAAGTCACATAAATAAAATAAATTGCTAACAAGATAACCTAAATTATATTAAACATGATTTTTAAATAAATTATACCAAACATGCATATTATCAAATATCCTAAAACTACATTAACATAATGAACTTCTACTAAAGAGAAATGCTAAGCGAAAAAATAAAAAAAGTATGTGCAATTCCTATATTAAAATTTAATAGTAATGAAAACAATTAAACTAATAACAAGAATTTTATTGTTTTTTATCCATACAAAAGAAAATCTACGGAAAAAAAAAATTAAACCAAAAAGGTTTTAAAAGAAAAGGCTATTAAACTAATTAGAATTATGACTTAAAAGAGAAAGGAAAAAGAACATAATTATTTATCATGGATTCTATGAGTTTTGTATAAAAATTAGATAAAATAAAGAAGAAAAATAAAATAAATGTTGTAAAAGGTTAAACTAAGCTAACATTAAAAGATTTTGAGAATTTTGATACTGAACAAAAATAAAAAATAAATAAAAAAAACAAAAACAAAAAGATTACTATTAAAGAAAAACTAAATTGACATCTAAAAGAGGAAATTAAACTAACATTGAAAATAACAAATGTAAATAACGACTATTATACAGTAATATAACAACTATTTAATTAAAAAATATAAAATATGTGTAATATTGATAATTACAACTATATGCATGTAAGTGCATTGATCATCACAATAACGACACCGTGAGTTGTAATTGCCAATTATGTTTGTACTATTTGATGAATTAATGTGTTAGGTACAAATGTGTAAAATAGATAAAATAAATATGAATTTAACTAGTTGAACCTAATTTAAACATGTTTAGCATAAACAAGTCAAGAGTTATGATCTAATTGAATAAAGTAAGATAATTCAATCAACTACACAAATAGTACTAATAAAGTATACGGAATAAGATGCTGAAAATAACCCGATCACTCTAAGAGAGAAGAAATGGAAGTAGAAATTCCAGAGATTCAAACAGAATACTTGGATCGCTATAACCCGTGTGAAGCCTCAAGTTGGGGAGATGTACTTCAACAGTTCAATCCTCAATCAATGATTCAGCCCAATGTAAGAGAGTTAGGGTTTTGGTATCGGTAGTCAGTCTTTCAGTACTTCGGCTGGGAGTCGGTATTATAATTCTTTGGTCTCTCGACCCGTCAAAGCTCTGATATCAGAATTCTCTTCTGAAAAATGTACCAGGAGTACAATATTTATAGAGTTCTTCAACCAATAAAATATTGACACGTTTTGGGACACGTCAAGCCATTTGGAGTTGGCGGTCGCCATATATAGAGATGGTGGTCGCCACAAAATTGAAGCTTCTAAAGGTTTCTTATGGCAGTCGCCACAATGAAGTTGGCGACCCCATGGTTCCATTGTAGCGGTCGCCACTTTTTCTAAGGTTTCCAAGACTTTCTTGTGTAGGTCGCCACAATGAACATGGCGACCCAAGGTTCAAACATAGCAGTTCATAGTTTTGAAGTTGGCGGCTCAAAGTGATTGCACTAGTTTAAAGGTTTTGATCATTGGGTTCAAATCACTGAGCTAAGATCTCTTCTCGAGGGTCATACTAAAGCACCATTATATTTATTTTCATCATCGAATTTATTCGGATCAACATACGATTGGCGAGATCAAATTGGGGTGTCTACACAATGTGGGTAGTTGTTCTCATGATTGGGAGATTATGTTTGGGACCCCTGTTTAATAAGAACGTGGGTGTGTACTTAGATAAAGTCGAGGTTTAGGTAATGTTCGATCTTTCATGTGTGACGATGTGGACTCCATAAGTGCCTTCTCTGTGAGTGTGAGTGTGTGAAGCTTGAGGGCCCGTGATAGATGTTGTTGGTGTAGTTGACTCGATCATTTTAGGATGACGTATCGATAAGCAGAAGTCCCTTAAGGGGATGGTGGTAGTTTGTGTCCTGGCTTGAAGCCTAGATGTGGTGGTGTTGTCTTACCTTTAGGGGTGAACGATAGAGTGGTCCAGATTAGCCTATGGTTGGCAGGCGAGGTTCGTTTAGTTTAAATTGGGTATAGTCGTTCTTGTGGTCGAACAACTGAGTGTCGGTGGTATTGGTGTAGATGTGAGAGAGATGAGTGACTCTAGGTGAGAAGTTTCAAGGTGGGGTGTTCTAGATTGAGTGTTTTAAGTCTTCATTGTGGGCATACCGGAGCCATAAGCTTGAAAATGTAGCATGCTTATTGCCTATCCATTTGGCTGCTGCTTACCCATTGAGAACCGCGTTGGAGTAGCGCAACTCTGTGAGAAGAAGTCGTGAAAGTGGTGTACTCACTGTGATTAATAGTCGACAACATTGGTACTGTGGTATCAAAAGTCATTTTAAGGACTAGTGGTTAGCATTTTCTTAAGCTAAGTATTTGATGGTTGCCCGAGAAGGTAGTGGTGTTGAGTGGGAGTCTCTCGTTGACTTGCGATTCCTCTAGGAGGAGAGATGCCTTGTAGTTTGTTATCTGACGTGATTATTTTACCTTGGTGGGAGTTTACATGTCGAGACTTTTGATAAACTCTCGTTGAGCGATTTTGGGAAGATTAGGATTTTCCCCTTGAACCTTGTGATTTTTTTTTGGATTCTTTGGGACGTGCCTTGACCTATGTACCTTTGGGATTGCATGAGTGTAGGCCTGGTTTCTCGTAGTTTCTTGAGGGAGTGGTTTGCCCTGACATGTGAGCTCGAGTATTCGGGAGAGATTTCTTGAGATGTATTCTGATTTGCACGGTGTGTTAGCATCCTTAGCTCTTGATCAAGTGAGATCCTTGTTGAAGTTTCGGTGACCGAGTTGTTCACGTGGTGAGTTCTTAAATATCGATTCGTATTCATTTGATGTCTATATTGTGTAGCTCTTGTGAAGTGGTATTAATCCATTTGTGGTATCGGTGTGAGTCACAAGGAAGTTGCTTTTGAAAACCTTTCGTGATATAGCCCGTTAGAGCAAGCTTATTTGTTTCAATTGGGGCTTGAATGTTGTTTGTGTAGAGAAAGAGTTTTCTCGTGGGAATATGGGGACTCTATGTAGGAAACATTGAGAGACGATGTAATTCTAATGATTTTGGTGGAGTTGCGTGGAAATTTAGTGTGAGTACATGGGAGTAGTAAGTGTTTGAATGAGACCAATAGAAGGATAAAGTTAGGGTATGCGAATTTCTTTATGTGGTTCTTGTGATTGGCCTTGAGTATATCGAGTGTCATGGTGAGTTGGGGGTGTGACGGAATGGTTAGAGTGCGAAAAATGATTCTTGGTTTGGTTGCTTAGTGGAAAATGTGTGAAGGAATTGAGTGACGTCGGGAAGGGATTTCAGGGTTAAGTGTTAGTACTATTTGATTAGAAGATTGTTGGATCTGTAATACTTACGTGAAGGGTGATGCAAATTTATATGCAAATGTTGGTGAACGGTGTGATCGATGAGTACGAGAATTCAATGACTGATTAAATGTGGAGTATCGCAGGTTCGAGAGACCAGAATATGTATGTGTACGGTGTTATGACAGGTGATGTCACTAGATATAGGTGGATAAGTATGTATCTGTGGAATGTTTTGCCTATGTGGCGTATCTAGCCTAAGTGACTCCATAAACTCATATGACCATATTAATCTTAATGGTTAGGATGCTAGGGTGAAATCTCATTTATATGGAATCTTGACCTTGACGATGATGTGACACCTAGTATTTTTGTGATATAAGAGTTGTGGTTTGTTAGTCGAGGAACTGATCGAGGGTTAATAAGGGTGAATGTGTTGAAGGAATGTTTACAAAGCATGAGAAGAAAACATGTTGTTTGGAGTTTTCGATGATCCAGTTGAGTTCCTTTCTCTAGAACTTTGTGTTTATTGTTTCTTTTCAGGAATGAGCATCTCATCAGTTTTAGTGATAGCATTTCTTACATATGTAGAATGATGGTGTGGCTTCGAATTTTGTAGTCATTAGTTGATCACAGAGGATTGAACAAGATGTTGGGTACGATCCGTGTGAATCCTTGTGAGCAATTTCAGAGTCTGACGACGTGTTTTTGTTCTTACGGAAGTAGTCCACTGTGTGCATTTTGGTATGGAGATGAGTTAGTTTACAGTAGTTCGAGCAAGATTACGATCTTTAAGAACAGGAGTGGAATGCATTGAAACCAGTTCCGGTCGTGGATTAGTTTTGTGTTATGCATGTAATCACTTGAGTTGGTCGTATTTGGTGTAAATTGTGTTTCAGTGCCTCGATGGTTTAATTTAGGCCTCGATCAGACAACCTTTGGATGACCTTAGTTTTAGTGAAACCTTGTTCGCAGAGGTAATCAATATGATTGTTTATCCTTCGAAAACATGTTTGTGTGGTGAGATATCACTTTTGGGGGTGTTAACATCTTTAATGTTAGACAGCATTGTAGAGTTCTGTCAAAGATTGTTGGTAGTCGACGGAGAGGCAGTTGACTCAAGTCCTAGTGTTGAATTTTGGAGATGAAATTTCCTAAGTGGGGGAAGATGTAAGGACCCGATCCCTTTTTATTTGAGGATTTATTTGAAACTTGTTTTGAGACCTCCGATGAAATTAGGAAAAGTGCTAATTTTGAGAAAGAATTAAAACTTTAACTATGTAATAATGAATGATGAGGACCCTAGGTTTAGTAGTACATAGGAACATCGTTGTGAGGTGTTTGGCTTATGTTTCGGTTTTGTTTTGGCATCTTTGTTTAGATCTTCACCATGTGCTGACCGCTCGAGTGGACAGGTGGCCAAGAGTCCGGTAAGTGGGGATCACTCGAGAGGTGGGAGGGACCGCTCGAGCAGTGGGAGGATCCGCTCAAGCGGAATGTCAGTGAGCAGCTTATAAGTTGCATATTTTAACATTTCATTCTCATTCTTTACTCTTCTCTCTCTTTCTCTAAAACCAGAACATGTGACCTAGGGTAGGTCTTGAAGATCCATGGAGCCTTCCTTGTCCCGTTGGGGTAGATTTCTTACCGTTCCTCTGAGTGAGCAACCGTTGGAAAGTGTAGATGTGTATTGGGAGCTTCTCCATAGCCATACGATTGGGGTTTTAAGAGTTTAGAGCTCATTAGAGGTTCGATTTATGTTGGTGTAACGTCTTAAAGGTAGGATCTATGACTATCCTTAAAGTATTGTTTGATATGAGTTGAATATTTGTGTTTATATACGTGAAAAGTGTGAAAATCTATGTTTTGAAAACCCTAAGTTAGGGTTTGGTGTTAAAGTAAGTTAAATCTTGTATTTTCAAGTTATGTGGGATGGTTCTACCTTAATATTATCATTGGAGCATAATAAATGTGTGATTTGGAAAGTTAAGATTTATTCGAGTTGGAAATAAGGAAAATTAGGACTTGATTTACTTCATAGATATGTTAACTTCATAAATCTTTGGGATTGATAAAAATGGTATATCGTTGGGTTGAGAACATTGAATAAAATCCATGAATTTAAGGATATGTGTAATGATGAAAGAAAATTTGGGAGTTTTTGAATAAACCATGAAAATATGATGAGTTTGGAAATCACTGTGTTGGAGGGGTTTTAAGCAAATTAACATCAGGGTATGTGAAATCTATGGAACTAATGATGTTAATCAATGATTTTCCCAATATGCGTTGTGTGTTGGCGAGAGGAACTAATGTTGGGTTGAACTCGTGTTTAAGAATGTGTTTAATTGTTATTAATCATGTTCGTGTTGGGTAATCGTTAATGCATTTAGCTCCTTGTGTGGGTTGAGTGTTGGTGAGAGGAACCTAGTTTTAACGGTTGGACTTGGGTCGTCATATGGATGATTTGATTGTGTTGTGTTGGCGAAAGGAACCATCTTGGGTTGGACTCATGCATGTATAATGTGATTTGATAATATAAAAGGACCAATTTTGGGATCCAAAGATCGTTTAAGTTTGGGAACGAGTTGCTCCACGGTGAAAGATCAAATAACTACCCAAATTGGGTTCTCTGCCCACCTGCTAGCAACCAGGAAAGGACGTTAGTCGTGTCGGGATATAAACATCCCGTAACTTCACGGGCCTCATGTGGCCGGGTTGGTAGTAACGTAATGCGGATCTATACGCTCGTCCGGCGTTAGTTCCTATGTCTTATACCACGAGTTGGTAAAATCATGAGAAGGTATTGATAATGGTTGTGGAAATAAAGATTTGTTAGAGAGGTAAACTCGGTTAGGATTTGAAAATAATTGAAAAATGCACGGTGTGTGTGTGTATGCGCGCGCGCGCGTGCGTGTGTGCGTGGGAGAGTTATTAAAAACTTGAAATGGATGCTTTGACGTTGAAATGAGAGAAAGCTAAATGATGAATTTTGTAAGGAAAATTGGTTATGTGACAAGTTTTGTAAGAAAATGAAAGTGACATTTGATAACTTTATGTGTTGCACGTCGCATAATCGCCCTTGCATGTCATGCATATATATTCATTGTTAGTAATTTTTCCTACGAGCCTTGACTCGTGTTATTTAACAACATTTCAAGTAATTGTGAGGATCGAGTTATCTTCTGGAAGAGTATACATTGAGATCTCGTCAGGTCGTCATCTTTGAAGACTCTTGGTGCTTGTCTTAGGTTGTAATGATAGAGAGTTTCGTTTATCGTATTATTGTTCGATAGTAGTTTGTTTGTAAGGCTTTAAGGCTAAGAGTGCATTTATTGTATTCATGACAGGACATTTGGGTTGGTTATATGTTTTCAATAAAACATGTTAGTTCCTTATTCCCGATGAAGTTTTAAAATGTTTTTCCTATCTTTTATGTCAGAATCTCGTGTGTATTTATAGCATGAAAGATTATTTTTCCAAAGGTTTGTTGTGAAAATTTTGTGCTCTTTTGTTTAAAAACTTGTTTCCGAAGGGGTATTTTCCTGA
>JAUMHN010161594.1:0-22460 GCA_032360265.1 Heliamphora ciliata
TAAATAAAAAAATATTTAATCTAAATAAATTATTATTTTTTGAAAAATGTGTAACATAAAATAAAATAATTAAATATCTTTAATCACTACCTTAGCTGAAAAACTGAAGAAAAAAATGTGCATTCATCGAATATTATTAGTTATCCATTAAAACACGAAAAGATGATTTGATAAACTGAAATCTTTATAATCGTGTACACGAAAAGATGTTTGATTCTTTTAGATTGTATGGTTTTCGAAACTAATAAATTTGTTTTAATTAAATAAATTTTTATAACCCTAAAAAATATTTTAAAAATCTAAGTGGGAAAGAAAATTTATTCACAAATAAATTTCGCGATCTCCATTTCTAGTTTGTAGGCGATGTAATTAAATCTTGCGTGTTGGCAGTAAGGCCTTCCTTCTCATCAGACAGATTAATAACGGTATCGTCAGTACAAACCTCTTTTATGGATAATTCTAGATAATTGTTAGTATGGATCATTTTTCCATCTGAATAGTTCATTGCAAAGCGATTGATTTAAGATTATGCGATGGC
Source organism: Heliamphora ciliata (assembly GCA_032360265.1). Lineage (NCBI taxonomy): Eukaryota > Viridiplantae > Streptophyta > Magnoliopsida > Ericales > Sarraceniaceae > Heliamphora > Heliamphora ciliata. Next base: position 539 of record JAUMHN010161594.1, read on the forward strand.
TAACACTTAGCAGTAAATAATTAGTATTCTCTCCATTTGAGTTACTGCTATTATTTACTGGATCGAAACTATGTCAGCTATTTAATTTTACTTGGCAGGGTCAGTTGCCTAGATAGTAAAATTAAAAAAATTAACCTGTCTGGATAAACGATGGATAGTAGTCGTTCTCCTATCCAGGCATGCTATTCACAGGGAACCAAACTGCTAGCGAATTTTTTTTTAAATGGTAGAAAAAACTAAATTAAACTAAAATTCAAAATTTTGCTCGTCATAATTAACGGTTATTTTTAATTATGTGATTCTCAAAAATAAAATGGCTTTCAATTCACTCACGGTTATACTCAAAGAAAATAAACTAACGGAATCGAATTTTGTTGACTAGAAAAATAACTTGAATATAACTCTATCTACCAAGGGTATTCCTTCAATGCAAAGAAATGTGTTTGTTTATGAAAATAGTTTTTCTTCTGGGCTAAAAGGCATGAAGATGAAAAAGGTTCAGAAATAGGGTGGCATGATTTCAAAGGTAGTCAGTGGGCCATTGACTAGTGTGAAAAAATCAAAAGACAGATGCTTTCACTACAACCAGATAGGGTACTAGAAAAAGCTATCTCCAGTTTATCTCAGCAAGCTGGACAAATAGGGTAATTTCTGTTCACTGGTTGTGAAAATATGCTTAGCGGTGTTATCTATCGGTACTTGGTGTGTAAATATGGGAGTCACTAATCATATCTGTAATTCGTTGCAGAGATTCTAGAAAATTCGACAACTTAGTGATGGGAAGATTTACCTGCATATAGGCAATAAAACAAGGGTAACATCAGTTGTAGTGGAAGATGTCACTCTCAATTTTAGTAGAGATCGAATTTTAATATTGAGATATTGTCTTTATGTACCTTCTATTAGAAGGAACTTAGTTTCCGTTTCTAAATTGGTTAAAGGTGGATATTTGGTTTATTTAGTAACTCTGTGGTTATTAAGGATAATAAATGAATTATCAGTTCTTGTACGTTGGTGGATAATTTTTTTGCTATTACCATAATCTCTTCTACACTGTAACTAATTGAATTCAATAACACATCTAATTTACCATATAAGAGAAAGTTTTATTTTGTAATGAACTAAACGTTTCTTTGGCACTTATATTTGGGTCATATTAATTCAAAAATGATAAATAAGCTGGTAAAAGATAGACCTTTGAGTTCATTATAAGTTGAGACATTTTCAGTCTGTGAATCCTACTTAGAGGGTAAGATGATTAAGAGGCCATTTTCGGCCAAAGTCTGTGGAGCTAAAGAACCGTTGAAAATGGTTTACTCTGATATATGTGGTCCTATGACAATTCGGGCTAGTGGTGATTTTGAGTATTTCGTCAGTTTTATTGATGACTACTCAAGATATGAATACATTTACCTGATGCATCGTAAGTTTGAATATTTTGAGAAATTCAAAGAATTCAAGACGGAGGCGGAGAAGCGTCTGGATAAAAGTATCAAATCACTACGATTTGATCGTAGTGGGGGGTACGTCTTTAGAGACTTTAGTGACTACCTATCATCAGAAGGGATTATATCCTAGTTGATTACACCGGGCACTCCATAACAGAATGGTGTAGCAGAAAGAAAGAATATGACTCTTATAGAGATGGTAAGGTCTATAATGAGTTATTCAGATTTACTCGATTAATTTTGGCGATTCGCATTAGAAAGAGCGGCTTAGATTCTAAACTTAGTACTTTCTAAGTTGGTACCTTTTACTCCCACAGAAATATAGATCGAGCGTAAGCCTAGTCTGAGACATATTCGGATTTGAAAGTGTCCAGCACATATGCTGAAAGGGAACGTGGGTAAGTTGAAACCGAGAACAGAAGTCTATTTCTTTGTGGGGTATCCCAAGGAAACGAAGAGTGGTCTATTTTATAATCCTAAGGATTAAAAGGTCATTGTTAGTACCAATACCCGATTCTTGGAAGAGGATTATATTATGAACCACATGCCCAAAAGTAATATTGTTCTGGAGAAAATGAGAGAAAATACCAATATAACGGAAGAGGATCCACAAGTCTCTAATATTCTATTGCCTTTTCATAGTGGGAGGATTATTAGGACTGGTGCAAATCATAAACAAGGTGCTGATGCACAGGGTTCAGATTCTACACAGCGTGTTACTGCTAATATACAGACACCAGTAGTGCCTCGCCGTAGTGGGAGGGTTATTCATCAACCTGATCGGTATATGCTCTTAGGAGAGTCTTTTGACAAGATCCTGGCAGAACTGAAAATTGAACCCTATAACTACAATGAAGCACTTCAGGACAAAGATGTAGATCTTTGGCAAAAGACTATGAATTCATAGATGGAATTTATGTATTCTAATCAGGTCTGAGAACTTGTAAAAACAACCGAAGGGAAAAATTCATTGAATGCAAGTGAATCTACAAGAGAAAGAGAGGAGCAGACGGGAATGTTGAAACCTTCAAAGCAAGGCTTGTTACAAAATGGTTCACTCAAAAAGAAATGATCGATTATAAGAAAACCTTTTTGTCAATAGCCATGCTTAAGTCTATCCGGATTCTCTTATCTATTGCTGCTCATTTCGATTACGAAATTTGAAAAATGGATGTCAAGACAGCTTTTCTTAACGAAAGTATTGATGAGTATATCTATATGGTACAACCAGACGGTTTCACAACGAAGGGCTATGAGCACATATTGTGCAAGTTTAAGAGATCTATTTATGGACTTAAGCAGGTATCGAAGTCTTAGAATACTCGGTTTGATAAAGCCATAAAGTTTTATGATTTTGATTAGAGTCCAGATGAGTCACGTGTGTACAAAAAGCATGACGGAAGCGTGATGATCTTTCTAGTACTTTATGTAGATGATATCTAGCTCATCAAAAATGAAGTGGGGCCATTATCTATGGTAAAAGTATAGTTAGCTGGACAATTCGATGTGAAGGACTTGGGAGAAGTCAGTCACATCCTAGGAATCAAGTTTGTGTGAGATCGAAAACAAAGAATGTTGGGCTTATCACAAGCAAAGTATATCGATGATATCCTTGCTCCTTTTAGCATGCAGAATTCCAAGAAAGGATTTCTCCATTTCAAGCACGAAATCACTCTATCTAATGATCAATGTCCTAAGACACCTAATGAGATAGAAAAGATGAAGGTGGATCCTTATACTTCGGCCATAAAAAACCTAATGTATGCTATACTTTGCACTAGACCCGATATTTGCTTTGCCATTGGCATGGTTAGCAGATATCTGTCTAACCCAGAGCAGGAGCATTAGACTGCAGTAAATAATATAATCAAGTATCGAAAAATGACTAAGGATTATATGTTGATTTACTAGGCAAACATCTAGCACCTTTAGGGTGCACAGACTCAAATTTTTAGTCAGACAAAGATTTTCATAAGTCTATCTCAAGATATGTATTTACCTAGGGAGGTAGAGTTATAAGTTAGAGGAGTATCAAGCAGTCATGTATTGCTGATTCCACCATGGAGGTCGAGAACTTGACAGCTCCTGAAGCCGCCAAGGAGGTCATTTGGCTTAACAACTTCCTATTGGATCTTGATGTGGTACCTTTAATTCAATCAGCAATTACACTTTATTGTGATAATAGCAGAGTGGTTGTAAACTCGAATGAGCTAAGAGTCCGCAAGAAAAGAAAGTACATTGAGCGTAAGTATTACCTGATACAAGAAATTGTACAGATGGGTGATGTTGCTGTGACCAAGATTGTATCATGGGATAACCATGCAGTTTCTTTTACAAAGAGTCTACCGGCTAAGACTTTTGATAGTTATGTAGAGGGCATGAGAATGAGATGTATGGCAGCATGATTTTGAGTATAAGTGGGAGATTGTAAAGGTTGTATACTGAGAATCATAAATTTTATTTTAGTTTTAGTATTTAATTTAATTTTAATAAAATTAATTTTTTATTTTATGAGAATCTTAATGAGCAATATATGCAATATCATTTCTTTAATGTTATGTATGGATATCCTTTATTTTGTATAGTATTTAATCTAGTGTGTAGAGTACTGTTTGCACACAAAAGACCAAATTTTAAATTTTTGCAGAATATAAGTTTTTTTCACAGTTTAGATGAAAATAGACATACCGTCGGTATGACTGTAGCACAGTATTTTAATAGATCTGTCTTACTTACAGGGAACAGATAATGGCGTCGTCTATTGTTTCGACTCTCTGTTCTAGTACACTTTGTGTGTATTAAATGGGACACATTGGGGTAATTAATTTTATACTAATAATATAAATTAATTTACATTCCAAGGTTATTATGAGAGTATTTATACTCTTAATCCTGAAATAATTATTGATTTGAGTATATTTAATATTCGTTGTATCAATTCATTAGAATGTGCGCTCTTATATGGATCTATATTTTCGGTGAGTTGAATAGCTGTATTAATTACTTTGTGAATATTAATTATTGACAGAATTCACGCCTTGATAGTTCGGGATTGACGATACCCTCTTAAGAAAACTTATAAGTTTTGACCGAACCAAATTCTGCAGGTAGATTTTATTATCCGGAGGTCAAATAAATTAAACAGAATGGCTTAAGAAATTTTAAGATGCCGATTAAATTAAATTAATAGTAATTAAATTTAATTGGCTGGTATCAGAGATTTTAACGTGGAGAGATGAGTTAAGCATTTAATAACAGGAACTCAATACAAGATGGTCTTGAGATTGTGGTTTAGAGTGCAATTACAGTTCTTTAATGATGTGAACTGTAATTTAGTATTTCATGAAAATTACAGAAATTATTGCAAGATTTTCATAATTATCGATATCGCTGAGTGATTTGCTTAATTGTGAAAATCGCTAGATACGTATCTGGGTTACACTAGAAGTCTTTATCATAATTACTTCACAGGTTCCAGCTATAGTCCTATAAATATACGAGTAGGCTGAACCAAAATCATAAGTTATTTTCGAAGACTAAGGTTGTTCAGGTTCTGCCGATACTAGTTCTCGAAAGATCGTAGCCCACACTACGTTCGAAAATCGTATCGAAAATAAAGTAGAAGGTGTAATGGGAGCTTCAACTCAGAATCAAAAATCATAGTTGGAGAATAGACCAAAAAGGTATTCTTCTAAAATAACTGCAGTGGCACGGGTTTTTATTTTGATCGTTCGACATCAAAAGTTTTATTTAGAGCCCGTTTCGGCGATTATTCATTCAGTTATTTTTGTTATTGAAAATCATTTACAAAAATAATGATCTTGGCAGTTTACCCTCCAACTAATACCATTTTCATCACAAAACTTTTTAAAATCTTTGTTTTCAATTCTCTACCATGATTGCTACGGATAGTTGTGATTTGAAAATCTTTTTCATTTTAAACTCTCTAAGGCAGTTTTGTAAATGAGACAAAAGTTTCATCCTTATGAGTTAGAAAAAGCACCCAAGTGTATTCATAGAAGTCATCAGCAATAACAAATACATATCTCTTGCCTCCAAGGTTAAGAGTCCTTGTTGGACCAAATAAGTCCATGTGCAATAGTTGTAAGGGTCTGGAAGTTGAAATCTCATTTTTAAAATGAAAGGAGCTTTTAACTTGTTTGCCTTGTTGACATGCATCACCCACTTTGTGTTTTTCAAATTTGATTTGGGATAAACCAATCACCAATTTTTTTTTCAAAAGTTTAAAAATCAAGTTCAAGTATGCATGTCAAAGCCTTCTATGCCACAACTAACTATTATCACTCAAGGCGATTAAACACTGTCATTTTTTGAAAGGTTATTTAGATTGAATGTGTAAATATTTTCATGCCTATAACCTTCAAAAATAATTTTATTATTAGTTGAATCTTCAATAATACACTTGGCATGATCAAAGACAATATTGTGGCCTTTGTCACAAAGTTGATTTATGCTAAGAAGATTATGTTTCAAAGCATCAACAAGAAAAACGTTTTCAATAGAAGGGGAATGAATTTTACCGATACAATCAATTCCTATGATTTTTTCTTTGCTATTGTCTCCGAAAGTCACAAATTCACCATCTTTTGGTTTGAGGGATGCAAACATCGATTGGTCGCCTATCATGTGTCTTAAGCAAGCGCTATCAAGATACCACATCATCTCCTTGAATGAGGACTTGAGACATACCTGCAAGGAGAATCAAGTTTTAATTTTTTGTACCAAAATCTCTTTGGGTCCTTTAGAGTTAGTTTCTTCAAGATGTGTTCCCTTTAGAACCTAAACCTTCTTGACAGATAAATTATAAGATTTTCTTTGTGGACAATATGTGATTGTGTGTCCATGCTCATAGTAGTGAAAACAAATTGCATTTGAGTGATTAGAAGGAATATGACTGTCGAAAACACATTTTTGCATACCGAGAAGTTTATCTAAGTTGTTCTTTCCAAAAATGAACTTGTAAACAGTTTTAGTAAGGTCTTCAACCAATTCATTTAGAACCTTGTTTTCATCTTTCAAAACTGTAATTTGTTTTGATAAAGCAAGTTTTTCTTCTTTTAAGGTTTCAATCTCACATGATGAGGAAAGAACAATCTTTTTAAGAATAGAGTTCTTTGTACTCATTTTTCTCAATTAATCATGCAAATCTTTAAATGCACATTGTAATTCATCTAAGGAGAAAGGGTCATGTGTTACCTTGTCATCTTCCTTAGCCATGAGGCATAGATTTGCAACCTCAGTTTTTTTTCGTTTTATCTTCGGAGCTGCCGCCATCGCTTTCGCCTCATGCGGCTATTATAGCCTTCTTAAAGTTCTTTTTGAATTGCTTCTTGAGTTAAGGACATTCAGCCTTGACATGTCTGGGCTTTTTGCAATCATAGCAAAGGATCTCGTCTCTCTTGTGATCGTTTTTGAATTTGCTTGAATCGATCTTAAATTTGTTAGGCTCGCCTTTGTGTCCATCCTTTTTTAAGAACCTTCTTCTTCCTTGTTTCTTATTTCTAAGAAACCTTTTAAATTTTTTCGTGATGAGGGTCATGTTTTCATTCTCATCACTTGAGGAGTTTTCATCAGATTCATCATCATGAGTTGAAGACTTGAAGGCAATGCCCTTCTTCTTGTTGTTGTCATCATTATCATCCATTTTGATGTTAATCTCATGAGTCATGAGAGATCCAAGAAGTTCCCCCAACCTAAGTGTGTTGAGGTTTTTAGCTTTTTAAATAGTTGTGATCTTAGCTTCTCAATTCTTATACATGCACCTAAGAATTTTTCTCTCAATTTCTGTATTTGAATAAATCTTGCCAAGAGATTTTATTCCATTTATAATAACAGTAAATCTAGTAAATATTTCAGAAATGATTTCATCATACTTCATTTTAAATAATTCATAGTTATGAACAAGCATGCTTATTTTGGACTCCTTGACTTGGTTAGTTTCCTCGTGGATAACTTCAGGTTTATTCCATATTTCTTTGGCAGTGTCACATGTTGAGATCCTATTAAACTCATTAGGGTCAAGAAAGTAATATTGGAGATTCATAACTTTAGCATTCTTTTGAATCTCTCTTATGTCATTTTCGGTCCATTCATTCTCTTGTTTAGGAACAATTGTTCCTTCAATGGTCGTGGTAGGTCTTCTAGGTCTATTTATGATAACTCTCCAAAGGTCATAGTCTACGGTTTGAATGTAGATTCTCATTCTAGCATTCCAATAATTATAGTTTGTTCCATTAAACAATGGAGGTCTATTGGTGAACTTATCTTCAGACTGGATAGGTTTGATGCTAGTGGTTGCCATACAAACTCTTAAATTGTTAAGTAAAAAAATAAGAGCCCAAGCGTTGATACCAATTGTTAGTTCTAGACAACCTAAGAGGGGGTGAATTGAGTTTTAAAAATATAATAACAATTTTAAAAATCATTTTGAAAACCATTTAATATTACAGACAATTATAACAAGTATAATCAAAGAATAAAGTAATGCGAATATTAAAGTGGTTAAGGATAGAAAAAATGAATCAGACACTGAGATTTATAGTAGTTCAGTTTCTTTCAAGTCTACGTCCACTCCCCATGACTCTCCTTGAGAATTTCACTAATGTAGAATGCTTACGGGTGCATTCAAAACCTTTTAAAATTTCAAGACGATCCTACGAAAAACACGCCCTTGTTTTTTCTTCTAATCTCTTGAGTTCTTTTTTGATGAGATTTACCCAATCACTCAAATGACAAAGGGTGACCCACTCTTAGATACAATAAATGTGATGTTTTAATGAGTATCATTCACTATCTTTATAGAAATGATTGGCAATAAATAAGAAGTAAAGAGATGAGATACAAGAGCAGGAGTTATAAACAATAAATAAGAGCTTGAGAGAATTTGACTTTGAATCAAGCAATACAACAGTGAATATTAGTCTCCAGATGTTTTAAATACTGAGTAGTAACTCCTTATATAGGCTCTTAAAGATTCATGATCATTGGAGGTAGGTGGGAGTAATAAATGCCAAAAATTCAACCGTTGAACACAGCCACGCAATTTGAATTCCCATCGCAGGTGTCGACACAAATGGGTTAGGTCGACACAAATGGGTTAGGGCTTAGTTCTTTAAGTGGTTGGGTCGACTCAAATCTTCATTGGTGTCGACTCAAATTTCTGCATCTCCCTTACCCACGTAGTGGTGTCGACTCATGGATCATTTGTGTCGAATTTTTTTTGTCTTGCAAGCTATTGAAATATTTGTGTCGACTTATGAAGCATTTTCTGTCGACCCTTTTTGTTTTGGTATCCACTAAAAAATTAGCATGAAGTCTCGGTTGATTTGTGTGGACTCTTTTTCATTTTGTGTCGACCATTTTTCATTTTGTGTTGACCATTTTTGTTTTGATATCGACTCAAGAATCTGTTGGAAGTCTCGATTGATTTGTATCAATTCATTTTCATTTTGCGTCGACCCTTTTTGCCTGGCAAGCTAACTGAAATATTTTTGTGTCGATCCTTTTTTCACCCGAAGTTAGGAATCTGATGGATTACTTGGTATTAACTCAAATGGCATTGGTGTTAACTCAAGTTGAATCTCGTAAGGCTTGTGTAGGTATCGACTCAAATTCTTTTGGTGTCGACTCATTTTTCTCATATGCCTTTGACTTGGGGTCGACTCAAAGCACATCTGGTATCGACATAAAGTTGATTCCGGTATAATACTAAAGGTGTCGACCCAAACTAGTTTGGTGTCGACTCAAATGAGTACCTACAACATCTTAGACAAACACGTTAAGGTGTAGACTCAATTGTCATTTTGTGTCAACTCTACCTTTTTAAAAATAATACGTATTATCTTTTTAATCAATTTATTTTAGAAAATAAATTATGAAAATCGTCAAAATCTAATTAAAAAGTTCTTAGGCTAACACATTCTTTCTGCTATACTACTCTGCTACGGAGTGCTCGGTGCAGTCAACTGGGATATAATCCCTTCTGATGACAAGTAGTTTCTAAACTCTCCAAAGAGGTACTCACCACCAGGTCGGATCGAAGTGATTTGATATTTTTACCTAGACGCTTCTCTGCTTCTGTCTTGAATTTTTTAAATTTCTCAAAGTATTCAGACTTACAGCGCATCAAGCAAATATATCCACATATTGAGTATTCGTCAATGAAACTAATGAAGTACTCAAAGCCATCTTTAACTCGGATAGTCATAGGACCACACACGTCAGAGTGAACTAGTTCCAACAGTTCTTTAGCTTTATAGCCTTTAGCCGAAAAGGGTCTCTTGGTCATCTTACCCTCTAAACAGGACTTACAAACTGGAAGTGCATCTACTTCTAATGAACTCAAAGGTTCGTCTTCTACCTGTCTATTTATTATTTTTATATTAATATGACCTAAGCGTATGAACCAAATAGTCGTTTGGTTCATTAAAGAATGATCATTTCTCTTATATGGTAAATTAGATGTGTTATTCAATTCAGCTGGTTGTAGTGTTGGAGAGATAGGAGATATAACTTATAGATCATCCACCAATATACCAGAAAGAGTAAAACGTTTATTTTTCTTAATAACCACAGAGCTATTAAAATGAACAAAATATTTGTTCTTTATTAAATTAGAAACTGAAATTAAATTCTTTCTAATAAAAGGTATATAAAGATAATCTTTTAATATTAAAACTCTATTTCCACTAAAATTGAGAGTGACATCTCTAACTGCAACTGCTGCCACTCTTGTATTATTGTCCATATGTAGGTAAATTTTTCTATCACCGATCTGCCTGATTTCATGGAATTCCTGCAAGGAATTACAGATATGATTAGTGGCTCCTGTATCTACACACCAAGTATCGGTAGATAACATCGCTAAACATATTTCAACCACTAGTGAAAAAAAATTACCTTGTTCTGCTTACTGAGAAAAATTAGACACAACTTTTTTCAATGTCCAAACTGGTTACAGAGATAACACTTGTCTCTCGGCTTCTTCACACCAGCTTTTGGCCCCTTAATTGCTTTTGGACCTATACCTCTCTATTTTTGAACTTTTTTCTTTTTTTTGCCTTTCGGCTTAGAGGAAGAACCTTTTTCAGCAACATATAAAGTACTTTGCTTCCTAGGAGCACCCTCGGCTGCTTGAAATTTTTTAAGATGTTCTGCCAAAGAAAAGTTAAACTTATTCATGGACTAATTCAGTTAAAATTTCTTAAAGCTATCAGGCAGTGACTAGAGTATGATATCGACCTGGATTTTTCAGTCAATCTCAACTTTTAGGATCTCCAGTTCATTCAGATGACTGATCATCTTCAGAACATGATCCCTAATTGGGGTGCCTTCAACCATACTTTGTATTCATCAGAGATTTCATGGCCACCTGCCTAGCAGCATGATTTTGATTCCTAAACATTTCTTTGAGGTTCATAAATATGTCATAGACACTATGCATAGACTGATGCAGATGATATAATACATTTAATATAGAAGACAAAAAATGTAACAGTGAGCCATCTGATCAGTTTGAATTTCCTGTTCGGTCGCCCCCTCATCAGGTGTTGGTGGTTAAATCTCGGATAATACAAACTTATAGTCCTCGGTAATAAAGACAATATCTAAGTTCCTTTTTCAATCTACATAGTTTGGTCCTGTTGTTTATTTTCTTTGAGTATAGTCGCGAATGGATTGAAAGCCATTTTAAAACCTAAGAATCACATATTTAAAAATCATTAATTATGACGAGAAAAAATTTTGAATTTTATTTTAAATTGGTTCCTTTTGCCATTTAAAAAAAAAAATCGCCAGCAGCCTGGTACCCTGTGAATAGCATGCTTCGATGGGAGGACCTCTACTATCTATCGTTTGTCGAGACAGGCCTATTCTAAATAATTTTATTATCTAGGCAACAGACCATGCAAAGTAAAATTAAATAGTTGATATAAATTCGGCCTAATAAATAATAGCAGTGACTCAGATAGAGAGGATACTATTATTTACAGCTAAGTGTTAACCACCACCTATTCCCGAATCAATCGCTTCGCAATGAATCCTTCAGATGGAGAAGTGATCCACATTAACAATTATTCAGAATTATCCTTGCAGGAGGTTCGTACCGGCGATACCGTAATTGATTCTGTCCAATGGGAGGAATGCCTTACTGCCAACATGCAACATTAATTACATCACCTACAAACTGGTGATGAAGACCGCAAAATTTCTTTGTGAATAAATTTTATCTCCGACTTAGTTTTTTAAAATATTTTGAGGGTTATAAAAACTGTTCAATTAAAATAAATTTATTAATTTTGAAAAATCATACGATCAGAAAGATTTTAATTTTTTTTAAACCATCTTTTTCGTGTTTTAATTTGTAAAAAAAAATTGAATGCATAGTTTTTCCTATACTTTACAGCTAAGGTATTGAATAAAGGCATTCAAGTACGAGTTATTACACATTTAAAAAAAATAATTTATTAAAATTAAACATTTTCTATTTAATTAATCTAAAAGTTCGGAATTAATTTTCATATTTTTTCAAGATATCCAATTTGTTAAAAAATCATCTTAAACGTGCTATTTTGTAAAACATAAAATATCTTATTTTTTTTTCATTTAATTAAAAAACGTTTAACTAAAAAAATTTAATTTAATTTTTCTTTACAAAATATTAACTAAAATCAAATTTTTTTGAATTAATTAAATTATACAAAAAATATAAAACTAATATTTATCATTCACGCAGTTTACATAAATAAATAAACAAGATAAATATTGTCCAGTTTTATGATCGAGGTAAAACTCTATCGAGCTTTAAGTTTCTATATCTAGATAAGTTTTCAGTCTTTTAATCGCTACAGAAAGTTGCTTATTCTTTTCAGAATCGAACAAGTACTCATCCATTCGCAGTATTATAAATATACAACACTTCTCGAGTCCTATCTCATCAGAAAATAACCTCGGGAAACCTCAAACCAAGCCACCATCGCTGGAAACACTCGGCGCCGCACCAGCCACCGCCGCTGCTTTTGCCGCTGTTCTGTGATTGTTCTAGTTCTCGTTTCCTGCTATTTTTAACATTGATATAAAGCCACATATTGCCCTGAAGAATGCTCGAAAACAGTCCCAAAAAAGCTCAAAAAACGGCCCCTAAAACAGTCCCGGACAGCCGTTGTCGCCACCGCTTATTGCCGCTGTTTTCGTGCCGCTTTTGCTGTACCTTTTCCCACTATTTTGGACTGTTTTTCCAGCCTGTTTTACTACTATATTATGCCCAGAAAATTGCTCAAAAACTAGTCCCAAAATGGTCCCGAAAAATCCCCAAAATTGACCCCGAACCGTCGCAGACGAAGCCGCTGGTGGTGGATATTTTTGTTGGTTTTTCTTGGCTGTTTTAGGACCTATTTTGCTGCTGTTTTTAATGCATAAAACCTGTAAAAATTTACCAAAAAAATTTGTTACAAAACAGTACAAAAAACCACCACAATTTGTGGCCCAAAAGCTCTCAAAACCACCACATGAACCACTAGTTATGCTACTGCCCGTTTTCGTATTTTTAGATATTCAAATCTGTTCTTAAATATTCTAAATAATATTTAAAAAATAAATAAAAATTTTTACATCAAAAACCAATGTTCCAAAAGTTCACAATCGATCTAAAAAGTCTAAAATTATCATGATCAATCATCATGATTAAAAATTAAATTATAATCATCATCCACACATTCAATTAAACATGAATATAATGATCATAAAATCAGAATTAGAACACCTACAAAAATAAAGTTAGCACAATTCTAAATCTACCAGACCCCTCGATATAATCAAAACGGTTTTGATACCAAATGTTAGAGGCGAACTGCCAAGATCATTGATTTGAATACAATTTTTGGATTAAAAAAAATTGGATGGGCAATCGCCAAAACAGGCTTCAGATTAAAAACTTTTTGATGTCGAATGATCAAAATAAAATCCGTGCCACCATAGTTAATTTAGAGAAATACCTTTTAGTCATTTTTTCAACTACGAATTTTGATTCTCCGAGTTGAAACTTTTGACAGACTTTCTATTGTATTTTTTTATGCGATTTCTGAACGTAGTGTGGGTTACGATCTTTCGAAAACTGCTACCGATAGAACCCGATCAATCTTAGTCTTGAAAGACAACAACAAAAATTGGTTCGACCTACCCACATATTTATAGGTTACAGCAAGGACATGTAGAGTAATTATGACATAAACTCCTAGTGTGACTCAGATACCTATCCAGTGGTTTCTGCAAATATGTAAATCTTTCAGCAGTTTCTGCAATTATGAAAATCTTGCAGCGATTTCTCTAATTTTTATAAAATACTAAATTACAATTCATATCACTAAAGAACTGTAACTACACTTCTAGCCATAATCTCAAGACTAATTGTATTGAACTCCTGTTATTAAATACTTAACTCATCTCCTCACGTTAAAATACTCGATACCCGCCAATTAAATTTAATTATTAATAATTTAATTTAATCGATTTCTTAAAATTTCTTAAGTCATTCCGCTTAACTTATTTGCCAGCCGGATAATTAAATTCATTTACGGGGTTTGACCTAGTCAAAACTTATAAGCTTCTTAAGGGGGTATCGTCAATCCAGAACAATCGGGACGTGGATTCCGTCAATAATTAATATTCACCATATAATTAATACGGTTATCTAATTCACCGGGACTATTGACCTACAAAAGAACACATCTCTAATGAATCAAAATAACGAATATTAAATATACGTAAATAATAATTATTTCGAAATTAAGAGTATAAGCAGTTATAATAACCTTGGAGTATGAATTAATTTATATAGTTAATATAAAATTAATAATCTCAATGTGATCCTATTCAATACACACAAAGTGTACTAGCACAGAGAGTCGGAACAATAGATAACGCTATTATCTATTCCTCATAATCAAAGCAAGTATACTAAAACTCTGTACTACAGTCATACCGATGGTTTGTCCAATTCCATCTAAACTGTGAACTTAAAACTTATATTCCGTAAAAACCTATAATCTGATCTTCTGTGTGCAAATCGTACTTTACACACCATATTAAATACTAGATAGAACACATGACATGTATGCATAACATTTAAAGAAATGATATTGCATACATTGCTCATTAAGATTCTCATAAAATAAAAAAAATATTTATTAAAGAATAAAATTAAATACTAAAACTAACAAAATTCCTGATTTTTAGTATACAATTCTAACAGTTGGCTCGAGATCTAGTGTTGAATTTCGGGAACGAAATTTCCTAAGGGAGGAAAATTATAGAGACCCGGCACGCTTTAATTAATTTTATTAACATAATTAAATGAACGGAAATGATTTTTGATGATAAATATTATATTTTGTATGATATTGGGGTGTGTGGAGACCCTGAAAAATTAAATTGAGATTAATTTTATAATGTCAAAAAATTGAAATAATATGATTTGAATTATTTAAAGCAAATTGGAAGATTTATGGATATGGGTATATGTCTAATTATGGAAATATATGTATAGAGGTATGTGTATATATATTAGTTTTATTGGTGGGACACACCTAATAGTAAAAATAATAATAATAATAAAAAAGGCAAAAATAAAGAGCCATCCCGTTGGATCATCTTCTCCTTCTTCCTCCAATTTATTTTCTTTTCCTCCATTGTAAAGAGCTTTAAGCTCATGGTCCCACTTCTCTAAAAAAATTGAATGCCTTCCACTCCAAATCGAGCGATGCCACCCGAGATTTAAGCTATACGTGATGAGGGCTTCACAACCAACCCACCAATGGCCAAATTCGTGGTGGTCCGAAAACAGGGTCTTGAAGCTAGGGTTTCGGTTTTTAATTATTTTGGCTTCTAAGAGGTAGGATTTTGACTAATTTTGATACATTGACAAGGTATGTGTTGATTTTATATGAAAATCACTTGGAACACTATTTTTTTGGACAATTTGTTGAAACCCTAACTTAATTCATGGTGTATTTGTTTTATGTTGTGGTAATTAAGCGTGATGACGAAATTGGAACCCCAAATGGTGGTAAGAGACTTGTAATTTAACAATTTATAAACTATGAGTTAAATTGATAACTTAAACTAAATTGTTGAAACTTTGATAGAAACCCTAGCTTGAATGCATGGTATCTTTGTTTGATTTCATGTTAATTGAATGATCAAATTGAATTTGGAGCACCCAAGAAGGTGATTAAACCTTGTAACTTGGTAATCTATGGGTTGAGAATTAAAGAGATGGTTTAATTTAAAGATTTTGGACTTTTATCTATGAACCCTAGTTTAACTTAAACTATTCGAATGTGGCGATGGTATTAGAATACTCAAAAGATTACGTGAGCTATGTAACTTAATTATTTATGATTTAAGGGTTGAATGAAAAGTGTAATTTCTACAATTGGGAAAATCTGCATGTAAACTCTAGTTTATATGGTTGTGAGGTCTTGATCTCATAAAATTTAGCTAATTTAATGGGTTTGAATATGTTAAGGTTGTATTTGACCTATAATTGATGAACAAACAAAGTGTGGGTTAATTTAAGAGTAATTACATGAAATTTAAGTTTAGGCTTAAAGTCATGGATTGACCTTGAGAATTGGGAATATCTATTTTATTATGGTAAGATGTTGTAATCTTGGGAAATATGGTTATGTTGGAGAATTGTGAATTAATTTTGAATCATGATTGTGTAATTTGGGCATATTTACCTTGATTAAAGTTATGAGTTTGAATAATTAAATGGAATGTGTAGCATGCAAATTTGTGAAATTATAAGCTTAAAGCTAGTTGGGGATTCTAGTTTATAAGGTTAATTAGGGCGGGCCTTGGCCCAGTTGAGCGTTGTTTTTGAGTCCATAAGACTTGAGGATTTGAACTTTCCCCTTCTTAATTGATGTATGGATTAGTTAACTATGGAATTGAGATTTAGCTTGAGTTGTATATGTGAAAATTGGGGTGAATTCAAGTAAACGAGTTCAAGTGATAGCTCTAAATCTTTTAATATAGTTATCTTTGGATAAATTGCCGTGTAGCGAATACATGAGATATTTAAGATGAAGACCATAATCAGGGTCGAGGAGCTAATGTTGTTGATGATTATTATGATAATCAAATTCTAGCCATGTAATGAATACATGAGTGATTAGGTGAAAATCAAAGTAATGGTTGAGGGAACGATAGTATTGATTATATGTTGTACATATATATTGAGATGGTTAAGGAATTAATGTGGGCTCGACTAACTTATCGGTGAAAGACCAAAAATTTGCGCAAGATGGGTGTTTGTTTTCCTCAGTTTAATCCCCGAAAACGTGGTATAGGTGCCCGGTTCCTTCGGAAGGTGTTCTTGAAAACATGGTATAGGTGCCCCGTTCCTTTGGATGGTGTTCTTGAAAAGGTGGCAATGTATGTGATAATAGACGTTGTGCCAATGTGTTGTTAATTGATAATGGTTGTGTTGGTAAATCTTGAAAAAAATGTATGGGTCATTGTGAAGATAATATCTAATTAAATTGTTGATGAATGAGTTTGATTATGATCCACTAGTGATTGAATAATTGGTCGAGTATGGGAAGTTTTTTATGTAAACCTATGGATTATATGTATACGTTACATCAAGGTGAGTAATGTATTTTGGATTAATATAGGTGTGTATGTACCTACCGAGTGATTAGCCTATGCAGCATATGTAGCTAGTGTGGCATATCTTAGCCTTAGTGATAGTAATAGTCATGTGGCTTTTGATCGTATGGGATTTCGGTTTGAGTGGTATCATGGGGTTGATAAGTCCAGAAAGTGAAAGTTTTGGAAGTGTAGGTTGTAGAACTTGTTGAGGATCGATAAAAGGGTGAACGTTCGTTTAGATTGTGTATGAATCATAAGAAAGTGTATTCTTTGGAGTTTTAATAGTTTGGTTGGAAAAATTTTCTATATCTTGTATTAATGGTTTAAAACTTTCTTTTTTACATATCATGCACTAAATCATTTTTAGTCACTATCCTACGAGTTTCTGTTCATATGTTTAACTTAATGTTTTTTAGGTTCGGGTGAACATGCAGCTACTTAAAGAATTTGCGTTGCTTTTACTATTATTTTGATGGAATGTGAAAATTGTATAGAATTTGTTTATGAGATGTATAACCAGGTGTTCATTTCTGTTGGAGAATATTAAAATCATGTAATTTAAAGTTGAGGTATCTCTCGTATGAATTTAATTGGGACTGTATGTATATTAATTTGATGAGAGAGTATGCGTGGATTGAAGTTGAATATAAGATATTTATATACTTGATTGTAATAGGTAATGTATAAAGGATTTGCATAAACTTGTATGTTATGAGAGATCGTGTATCCAAGTCTCAATGCTTCGATTTCTACGTTGTATGTTATAAGCTTATGGAATTCAAAACTTGTTTATTTCTTTGGAATGAATGTCATTATATTGAAACTGAGATGGATACTCTTTTATTTAGTTTTGAGTTGTGGTTGGTTGTTGAGATCTAGGCTCTGCTTGTGAATATTTTATTGTTTGCACTTCTACAGGTTATTAAGTAAAATGGGATTATTTGAAAAAAGAGAAAACTCTGCCAAATTTTTTAAGATTTATACTTAGAATATTTTTTGAAGTTTGGGGTGTAACATCTTTCAAAATAATTTAAATTCAAAGGTCTTTTTTTAAATGAGGTTTTGACTATAAATTGAATTTTATAAAAGATTTTTCATCGTTTGTTTTATAATGTTGGGTTGTCTCGTGGGTTTCACGTGCCTCGGATTTAGGGGTGTGACACCACCAATGAAGGATCGAGAAGAGAGTCTTGGATAGTTGACTCGGATGAACTGCCGTATAATGGAGTATCCTTACAGAGAGTGACATCAATAGAGTGCAACATGTGTGGGACACTAGATCATAACAACAATAGTTTCCGGACATAGCAAAATAACAAAAAAAAAGATATTTAACAGATTTATTATCCTATTTAATATGAGTGGGACAACGATTCTAGACGAAACAAGTACAACAAAATACCTGAGTCAAAAGAGGAAACATGGGATGATCAAGTTGAAAAACTTGAAGGAGAGTCAAACCATGTAGAATTCGACTACGAGTGCAATTAATGAGGTAAACAAGAATAAGGACAACTGTATGCTAATAAGACTTAGAAACATGCATGCCATAAAAAGAGGCAACGAACAACAGACATAATATGGCGGTTTTTACGTTTTAGAATTTTGTTTTGTTCGGGTGTGTAAGGACAGGTGAGTTGTTGCAAGAGACTCATCTGTGTAGGACTGGAGCGAAAGCATTAAAGATGTACTCACCACAATGATCAGATCCTATATTGCGAACTGCAGTATAAAACTGAGTTTTAACCATTTAGAGAAATTGAATCAAGGGGGATAACACATCTAATTTTTTCTTCAAAAGATATACCCATGTGCATCTATAATGGTTATCAATAAAGGTCATATAATAACGATAGCTAGACAAATCAATGACCGTCATAATACATAAGACGAATATAACTAGTACGCATATGTTTAGAGAGTTTACAAATCACAAACTGAAATTTATTATTCTTAAAAGATTTTATTATTGAAGAAAATAAGAAACAAAAATACACTAGAAATAGGCATGCCATGTCACGTCCCAAACTCCGGACCATGTGAAACACCCATAAACAACCAAACACAACACCCAGCCCGAGAACCGACTCTCAAAATAAACCATACATACATTGTATATATAAACGCCAAATGGCTTACAAAACATAAGGCTCCAACGCCAAAAGCTTATACTACACGGTTCCAACACCGAAAAATATGTTACAACATATACATATGACAGAAAGAACAAAAAGGAAGGCTAAAGCACTTCCACCTCTCCAGCATCTCCTGATCAACCTGCATGACTGGTACTTGAAGAAAAGCAAATTCCACACCGTGAGCCAAGGCTTAGCAGATTCTAAACAACACATGCAGTATAAGCTAAACATGCTCGATAAACGAAGTGCAATTTTTTACTCTCTTTCAAGCCAATAAAAAAATTTGAAAATCATTTTAGATCACGACTCACTAGAGCCAGAAAATTATTTTCACATGTAAGGGAAAGCGATGATAAAAACCATTTATCGACTCATCAGACCCCTAAAAACGATTCATTATTACGACTCTCGTAGACCGTTAATATAGTATTTCGACTCCTGTAGGCCGATAATATAGTTTTTAAGAAAATTAGTTTATCCGTCCCAATATGCAGTACATGTAATCCATGAACACGTGCCTTTTCAGGACCTCATTTCAGCCTTCAGATATCGCTCACACACCCACACCCTTGCCTCATCAGGATCTCGTTTCAATTCGTCAGATATCACACACACACACCACGCACGCAACCCATGCAACACATATCTTCACGGACTTTCACCGTAGGACCGTAGCCCCCGAATAAACACACCGGCTTTCGTAACCTACCTCATACACTGGCTTTCGCAGCCTACCTCATACATCCACATACGCACACGTGCATCATCAACCAGGATTTACATCTACTGGATCACAGATTCATCTAATCATTTCATACACATATGCAAACCTAAACCAGAAATTAAAGCATATAACCATGTATCAACACGACGTTCCACAAACCACGTCACATGCCTATAAAACTCTAAGTTTTAAAGTATAAACCACATTACACACAACGATAGATATCACAACCACCACAACCACGTAATCCACTTACGTATTCTGTACATAAATGAACAGTTATAAATATGCACATAACCATGTATAACAATACATCACGACGCCACCTGCCCAAACAAACCGACATCCACTCAAGAGACAACCCACACGACACCACTGGCCCAAACACTCCCAACACGATCACCACAAACCTACGACGCTCACCTGCGCCAACACAAACCTAACAGCAAACCACGCACCCAACCGTGTATTAACAAGCTATATCTACCATGCACGTCACCCACGAGGGCAACACACAAACGCCCACCCGAGGCCACGACACGACCCTCGAAACCACCATACAACCAACCAACCCCAAAAGGAATCCACAAGTATTTAAATCAAGTAATTCCCATAAATTAATCAATTGAATACCATAGGACACCAATTGAAAATCAAGGAATCAACCCAAAATCACAAACCCACAGCCCACAACTTCATTCGACCGAACCCAACCTCCAGTCGACTGAACACTCTACTGGAAAACCACAAAATGCCAAAACACACGGTTCATTCGACCGAACCCAAGATCCAAACTTCAGTCGACCGAACCCCTTGGTTCAGTCGACCGAACCCCTTGGTTCAGTCGACCGAACCACGGCAAAAATTATTTTTCAAGCTACGGGTCCAGCCCTCCAAACCTTGAATCGAAGCCTCCAAACTCCAAATCAACACCCATGAACATCCACACGTCTAGGCCTAACACCGAGACCTCAAAAGAAACTCCCGACACCTGATTCCATCCACAGAAATCGCAGAAAACGAGTTTTAAACCCAAAAACCCCACTTTGAAACAAATGTAGATCTATAGCAATCTACCCTATAAAAATACCCACGTTTACCCATAGCACCCTTATACAGTAGTAGGGTCTAGAATTTTACCTCGATGAGTTCAAAACTCGACATCTCGAACCACGTGCAAAATTGAGTTTCGCAGGAATCAAAATCTGACCGAATGGTTGCGTAGCCCACCGTGCCAAAAGTAAGGATCCGCTGTTGTATCGTTGAAAATTGAGGCCCGGACCCCCGAGAACTTAGAGAGAAGGCAGATAGAAAACAGAAAACTTACTGGAGAAATTTTGAAAAATATGTTTATGAAAATATCTAACTCCAGATATTTATAAGTCTCCAAAATGTCTTTTTTTGAATTTTTAAAATTCTCGGCGTAACACCCCACGGCCCCAGAATCTTCCCCACATGCATCTCTACCCTCAAACATGCATCAAAAGCATATAAAATATGCTGCAACGAAAACACATAACGAGCGTCAAAAAACGCCAAAAAAGAAAACGGGTCAGGGTCTCACATGCCATAGGTTTAGAGTTTGAAGAAAGAAGACGAGAGATGTAGATTGTGGTAAGACATTAACCTAAAGATTCGATACAGGCAGTGGTGATAGTGATAGGCCCCCAAAGTAGTATAATTCATCGCGCTCATATCCTTTGTGTTAGATCTAGGCAACCCAAGAGGGGGGGTGAATTGGGTCTTTAAAAAAGGCAATAGTAATTTAAAAACTTTTTCAGAAATCTTTTAATATAGCAATAAAGCAAGATATGCAAATATATAATCAATGCAAATATTAAAAGATGAGGGATAGAGAAACAGAAATCTTTTAATATAGCAATAAAGCAAGATATGCAAATATATAACCAATGCAAATATTAAAAGATGAGGGATAG
>JAUMHN010161703.1:0-46892 GCA_032360265.1 Heliamphora ciliata
AGTTGGTTTACTTGTGATTTAATTCTTTTTCCCTCGAGTTTTCTTGAGTTAATGGTATGTTGGGAATCATGTGTAGTATTGAATTGTGCCATAGCACATTATTGCTAGATGGGTGGCTATGTTACATTGTTACCTTGCATTTACGTGTAACCTTAAGTAGGTCTAGTTTTGTTTTGTTATAAGAGGTGTTTATAATTCTGGATTTCTGATTTCATTCTTGTGGGAGGTGTCCGTTCTTCATTTAAGAGAGAAATCAATTATAGATGGTTATTAGCTGAATTTGAAGGTTTGCTAGTCTATCGACAAAAATGATTTGTCTAAGCACTTCGTTTCTTTTTGTCCAAGTCACTTCTTGAGGCTCTCATGATCCTCTGGTGATGCCTAGAGATTTTAGGGAATGCACATGGTCGCTCATAAACAATTTTGAATTAAAACCCTACTTCATAACACAATACCTCTCCCTCCATAAACCCTACTTCAATCCACAAGGTCGCATCCTGTCTTGACCTCCAAACCAGCAATATATTTGATCCAGCCCACCAAATGCATCCTGTATTAGTGACGTGAAAATATAAATGTTTAGAATCTTCAAGATGATGTGAGATATGTGCATGTGATACGCCAAGCCGTTGGTGATCATCCTTTGAGTCTATTCCTTGTGTAAAATTTTCACATTTATTTCTATGAGATGGCATGTTCCGCAAAATTGGGACAATAATCATCTTCCCTGGAAGAAGTTGTAATTTTCTTGATTCTACTTGAAAATATTTGATGCATTTATGTGGCAGGCGCTAGAAGCAACAAAGATGGTGTTGGATATGACTAGCAATAAAAGAATTGATGCACAGTTCTTAGAGAGGTTGATGCTAGAGATTGAAGAGATGACTTTAACTAGGCATCCTCAATCTCATGTTGCCACCAATGACAATAAATATGGCAATCATACTTGTTCTGCTGATCCTGATGTCAATTGTGCCCATGAATTGACTGATTCAGAAGTGGAGCAGGTAAAAACCCAAGAAACTGATCGTTTGGTGGAGTTGCTTGGGAAAATCTTACGACAGGTAGCCAAACTCTTTCAGCATCTCTCTTTTCCTTTTATTTGATTTCTGTTCTCCTCTCCTCTTTGATCATATATGGTTTTCGTACCTCATTTTTATTATTGTTATTATTGCCACATATATTTATGGAAGCAACTGGTCAATCTTTGTGCTTGCGTGTGTGCCGCATGCTTATGGGTGGGTGTATAGTTTGCGCACACATGCAAACATGTGTCAGGTTTTGATACTTCTATTTTTTGGTAGATAGGTACCGATATATGTTTATTTATGGCTGATTCATATTTCATGTAAAATAGAATATTGGGATTGGTTTTGAAACTTTACGTGCATATTTCTCAATTTTCGTGAATGGTTATTATTAGAGATAATGATTGAACATTTTATATTGTCTAGAAATTGGAAGACTATAATGATAAACTTAAGAGATAAGAGATCTTTGTATCTAGTATTCTATAAACTTGATTGTATCTTCTATTGATTTGAGCTGAATAATTAGTGCTATTTATCTTTCCCCGTGGATGTCGTTCATCACAGCCGAACCACCTAAACCATTTTTTTCTTTATTTCCCCCCAATATTTTTCCTGGTATCAGAGTAGGTTGATTGGGCCTAGTTTTAAGCACTCTTTTGTAATCTTGTACTTGCTTCATCATGCATTCTAACCAATTTTATGTGAACTTTCATAGTTCTTACAAGTTACAACCTTTATTTGTCGCATTTTTATTTTGTGTTGCGGATTCATTTCTTTATGCTATGAAGCATGTTGTGATTGGAGAGTGTATATAATTTGAATTGTAAAATACCGATTTAGGGTTGAAGGGTGAGAAGAAGATAGAACGAAACTACCCAGTTAAACATAAAATAAACTCTAGCACTCACCTTTAAGCTGGAGCATAGAGATCAAACATCCCAAGCTTGGAGAGAAGTCTCTGAAATGAAGAATAAGCTAACGGTTTGGTGAGAATATCAGGCAGTTGAGTCTCTGAGTGAACATAAGGATTGGCAATTTACTTCGTCATCAATAAGTCTATTAAAGTGGCAGTTAACCTCATTGTGCTTAGTACGCTTATGGAACATAGGATTATTAGCAATAAATATGGCTGTTTGATTATCACAAAATATCTCCATAGGACAAGAAGACGTGATGCCGAAATCCTGAAGAAGAAAACAAACCCAAAACATTTCAGATGCAGCATGTGCCATAGCGTGATACTTGCTGCAGCACTAGAACGAGTAATAACATTCAGTTTCTTACTGCGCCAAGTGACAAGATCATCGCCAATAAAAGTACAATAGTCAGAGGTGGACCGCCTATCAAAACGACTATCAACGTAATCAGCATCACTAAAGCCACGCACTAACAAATGATCAGATGGACAATATAATAATTTATGACTTAGGGCACGTTTCAAGTAGCGAAGAATACGATAAACCATATCAAGTGTGGCTGACGAGGAGCATGCATAAACCAGGCTAACAACACCAACAACATATATGATATCAGGATGAGAAACTGTGAGATATATTAACTTCTCAACAAGCCGCCGATAATGACCGAGATCTTGAAATGGCTCAACCTGTTCAGCATCAAGCTTAAAAGTAGGATCCATAGGTGTATCAACCGACGAACACCAAGCAACCCAGTCTCAGAGAGAAGATCAAGGATATAGTTACAGTAGGATAAAGAGATCTCTCGGGAGGAACGAGCAACCTTAATCCCAAGAAAGTAATGGAGAATGCTTAAGTCCTTGGTATGACAATGGTGAGCCAAATGTCGTTTTAAAACAGTTATAGCAGGAGAATCGTCACCAGAAATAATGATATCATCAACATAAACAATTAGCATAATAGTACTATTAGAAGAATGATGAACAAAGACCGAATGATTAGATGTGGGATGCCAAAACCCATAAGCGATGACAACAGGATTGAAGCGATCAAACCATGCACGAGGAGACTGCTTCAGACCATATAGAGTTTTACGCAAGCGACAAACAAGATCCTCATTGACAGGCACAACATAGCTAGAGGCTGATTCATATAGATCTCCTTTTGAAAATCACCGTGAAGAAAGGTATTCTTAAACAAGGTGATATAATGGCAATGGACGACTAATAACAATAGATAATAGAATTCGGACAAAGTTAAGGTGAGCCACAAGAGAAAAAGTCTCTTACTAATCAACGCCATAAGTCTGAGTATAGTCTTTAGCAACCAAGCACTTCTTAAGACGCTTAACAGAACCATCTGGAAGGTACTTTACTGTGTAGTCCCAACGACATCCCATCGCTTATTTCTCAAGTGGGAGAGTGGTAAGCTTCCAAGTTTGATTCTTATAAAGGGCACGCATTTTCTCATCCCTAACAAGTTCTCAGCCAGACAGAGAGACAGCCTGCTTGTAAGAAGTAGGAATAGAAATTGATGACAAGGTAGAAGTAAAAGAATGAAGACAAGATGACAAACGATCATAAGACACAAAGTTAGCAATAGAATGTTGGGTGCACGTACGTTTACCTGGACACAAAGCAATCGGTAAGTCATCAGAAATAGGAGTAGAGGTGGTAGGAACCTCTACCAGAGAAAATGAAGAATCCAAGCCATACGAGACGATGGGCTTATATCGAGATTGCTGATAAACCTGCAAAGGTGGGTTTGAGGGGGAAGAGGGTGACATAGGAAGAGGTAAAGGAAGAGTTGGAGAAGAGAAAAACTCCTCTGCACGACAACAGATGAGATTAGGAGAAAGTTGGTTACATGAGAAAGTGGAGAAGGGAGTGGACTCAAAGAAGGTAACATCATTAATCACAAAGTATCATCCAGACTCTGGATGATAACACCGGTATTCTTTTTGAGTATGAGAGTAACCCAAAAAGACGCACTTATGTGCCTAAGGGGTTAACTTATCGTTATTTGGATAAAAAACATGTACAAAGGTAGTACAAAAAACACGAGGGGGGGGAGAAAAGTGGAGAGCTAGAATATAACAAGGAAAATGGTGATTGGTAATCGAGAACAATAGAAAGCATGCGATTAATTAGATAACAAGTAGTAAGGACAGCGTCACTCCAAAGGTGTTTTGGGACTTCTGCATAAAACAATAAGGTACGAGCAACACTTAACAAATAATGGTGTTTTCGTTCAGCAACGCCATTTTATTGAGACACGTGCGTACAAATCGTCTGATCAATAATATCACGATTGATACAAAAGGAATCAAAAGCAGATTGCATATATTTTAACGCTAGATCGAATAACTTTGATGCGCTTGCCAAATTGAGTAAAAAATTTATTATAGAATGTAGAGAGAACATAATTCAGACCGGTGTTTCAACAAAAAGAGACAAGTCATATGAGAGTAGTCATCAACAAAGATAATAAAATAAGAATATCCGTTAGTATTTTGAGTTCGAGAAACACTGCATATGTCTGTATGGACAACATCAAAGGACTCGGAATGATGATGATAACTACGACTGGGAATGGAGCTACGGTGATGCTTGCTTAACTGGCACGCTTCACACTCAAAACTAGACACATGAGTTAAGTTAGGAATGACCAACTAAGCTTAGCCATGGAAGGATGGCCTAAGCAAAAATGCAATTGAAAAGGTGAAATAGTAGCACTCAAAACTGATGGAGTATGGGAAGGATAACCAGAATCAATGTCAAGATAATAGAGCCCATTCTTCTCATACCCCGAAGCAATCATTTTCTTAGTTTTGAGGTCTTGAAAGACACAAGAAGTAGGAGAAAAAGTTGCAGAGCAATATAGAGATTTAGTGAATTTACTAACCGAAAGTAAGTTAAGAAAAAATTAGGAATATAATGACTAGAAGGTAAGGCGAAAGAAAGAGAGGGATGAAGAACACCTTGCTTGTGAGTAGGTCAAGATGAGCTATTAGCTAAGACTATATGATGCTTAATAAGAGTCAAATTAGTGAAAAGAGATGGATTACCAGACATATAAAAACTAGTACCTGAATCAATGACCTAAAATGGAGAAGTAAGAGCTGCACATACAATGTTTCTTGAATTAGCTAAAGTAGTAGTAGTAGAAGAGGGAGACAGAATATCACACAATGTCCAAACAATCTTGCTAAGTTGAATATGGAGAGCATCATAAGAACTAAAAGAAGTTTTTGCTTCAGTCATATTAAATCGTGTCAGAGGAAAGGAGCTAAATCCAAGTACAACCAAACAAAACCAAAGCACGAAACCAGATCTGATCAAAATAACTCAACAGTGCAAAATCGAACCATGAAAGGAAGAAACACAGGAAGTGGTTACCAAAAATCAGCAGAAAGCCAAATCGAATCACACAAGAGCCAAAACAAACCAAAATAATTAGATCTGTATCACAACAACCAACTGAAGAATGAACAAAGGAGGCGCCGAACTATTCAATGATTCAAAGATGAGCCCAAACAACAAGAATCACCAAATCGACTACAAATCAAACCTACATAGGAGGAATCAGCACCTATAGGATGGGTATCAACATCGAAAACAACTTGTGAAGTCTTGATTGACAGATCATGAATAGGGTTTCGGTGTTCTTGTGTCGAAATCAACTTAGATGCTCAAATTGACGTCGAACCAGCGAATCAACACCAAATCGAGGCACCACCAAGTGTGTTGACACCTATAAGATGAGATTCGACTATCAAAAACTGTGATTGAAGTTGTGCCAGATTCAAGAGTTAGGATTCTGAAAAATCGCAAACCCTTCAAAAAATCAAACGGTGAACCAAATAACTTCAAAACATTATGAAAAAATCACCATCAGAACCAAATGAGAAAGTTGATCCGAACCAGATCATCGCCGATCGTTGCTGTCCATACAGTTGTTGACGTCATCGTACAGAAGATGACACCAGCACACCATTTTCAGCTCACAATGAGTTTTAGGATTTCGCAATTCTTCTAGGGTTGGATCGCTTGGTCTAATACCAAGTTGAATTATAAAATAGTAATTTAACGAAAGAGAAATACTAATTTAAAATTATGGTAAGAATTAAGAGACTCAAAATAGCCTCTACACCCCAAAACATATATGTATGAGTCACGCATAGATAATTACAAAACTAGTCAATAAAATATAAAATAAACTCTAACAATATATAAGTTCGTTATTTTGTACATAGCAAAAGCGTATTTTAGTCTTTATTGCTTCTTTTGCTTATTATGGTTTCCGTGTGTTTTGATCTCTATTTATATCTTGTAACATGTCATTAGTGGAGGTACCTTTTCATTAATTGCAATAATAGTTTCTTGTTTCTCCTTTGCTATAAGTGCCTTTTGATGCCATTTTTGTCATTTTGTGACAAGTGTTGCATCAAATTTTCTACTCTTGCAGTCTAGTCTTCATTGCATGCCCAAAGAACACAGCACGCCTGGCAACTTTCATAGATGCCTTTGAGTGCATGCCCAAAGAGTGCAGTGCACTTGACAAAAAAATTGTATTCTTCCTCATTTGGATTCGTAATCAAAGTTGATGATTCGTTTAATTCTCTAGTAGTTCTCCTTTGTTCTTTATATTTGTAAACTATTTAAATAGAAACCTAGGGGGTAAATTTGTGAAAACTGGAAATAAATTTAAAGTTAGCAATTTCATATGATCAATGTTCATCTTGAAGGGTAATGCCAGAGATAGTAATTCAATATATTTTGTTATTTATGGAGATCAGAAAATTAGGATAGACTTGAGAGATGAGAGAAATTTTAATGATCTTATCTTTATCTCCATTATTATACATATACAATTGTATCTTGTACTCATTTGGTGATTGTCTTCTTTTGTGGATGTAGGCCATAACGGCCGAATATGGTAAACAATTTGGCTTATTATTTTATTTATATTTTATATTATACGGTTACCTATAGAAAAGTTACTCTGAATAGTTGCACGTTAGCAATCCTTACATTTTTGTGGTCCATTTTGAATTCTGTTTATCTCCGTGGTCATATTAATTTGCACATAAATTGCTTTAGAGCTCTTAATCTAGTGTCTTAGCTCTAAGGCTATATTAGTTGCAGCAGGTAAGAAATTGTGGCTTACAATGATCTATGTCCACCGTTTTGAGGCTTTAATTGGACTGATTTTCCGTTCCAGAGTCGATTTGAGATACAAATAACCCATGCCTAATTGTTGGGCCATAAAGAAATAAGTTTACAGATGATTACACAAAGGAAACATATCTAGTTCAAAAGTGAGAAGCTTAAGCAAAGATCATTAGTTGTCAATGTTCACAATTAGATTCTCTCTTTATTTAGGTTGTTCAAAGTGGCGGAGGATCGGAGGTGTGGGGATTATATGCAAGGTGGCACAAACTCAAAGGAGATCTCACAATGTGTTCCGAGGCACTTCTAAAGCAAGTTCGATCATATCAGGTATCATCATTGACGTTTATCACATGATGCTGATACAATTTTATGTATTATTGTCCCTATTTATATCCTTGCAGAATGTTGCTTCTTAGTATAGTGATTGATATGGCTTTGCACTGATTGTAATGATTTTCCATGATAATTTTTTTGACGTGAAGAGAATAAATACTTGTCATCATCTGTTAAATCTAAATGTTTTCAGTTAAATTTTACTATTGCTTCTGTTAGATTATTAGATCACTAAGGATGAATGTCCCACTGGAGATGTAGAAAAGAGCACCATGCTGGAAAGGCACTAGCATGGGGCATGGGCATGGCATAGAACATGCTGCTACTGTAAATGATATAATATAGTTGTATTGGGCCTAGACCTATTTTATATATGCTTGTCTTTATTTGGTCCTGTTCCTCCCCCACATTAATTTCAAGCTTTGACTCAAGCTTGTTATAGCTATCTTGATCCTTGTCAAGAGGAATCGATTCCATACGTGAAACAGATGTTAGCACTCTTGAAGATTTATGTTCATTCCTTTTCTCCCCATCAAGAGAAGTCTCAGGAGAGAAGGCAGTCTCATAGAATAAAGGATGATAACACTTGTAACCTTTCTAAGTTGGTGAATAACCAAGGAAGAGATACTTGACAAACTTTTTTTGGGTAATTGATACTTGACAAACTTGGGATCATGCTTGATACAAAGATGCTGTGGGACATGAACAAAACAATCATAGCCAAACACTTAGAGACGAATCTAAAACTAACTTAAGAAAGAAGATGGGAACTTAGCCCGAAGTGAGAGCAGGAGCGAGAGCGGGTGCGGGAGAGTGACGCCATACAGAAGAGTCTAAGGATGAGAACGCCTATGGGAGCGTTTATATATTTAATATATTCTATGAAATATTTTTTATTTGATTGTAATATATGTTAAAATGAGAATAAGTATTGTAAATTAGTGTCAAATATAGATTATTTTTTGTATATATAAATAAATATTAGGTAAATATAAAGTACTAGAATATATTTGAGTTAATTTTATTCTATAATCTTATTAATTCCATAGATTTTCTCTTATTTCTTTACTTTTATTTTGTTTTTTGTGAATCTATATGTTTGAGAGGTTCTATTTTGGTTGGGAGCGAGGTTCTTTCTCAATGGGAGTGTGGTTCTTACAAGATTTTTACTTTGGAGCGCAGGAACGAGGTTCCGAGAAAAATTCGTCACCCCAGTAGAGGGATCGTGCAACTAAGGATGGGAACAAGAACACAAGGGTAAGCTGAAAATTAAGGACTCGAGAATGCATTTGATTAATTAGATACGCGGAAGTTGGGAACAAGAATACTAGGGGAGACTAAAAGTCAAGGACTCGAGAAGGCATCAAATTAATGAAATGCACGGTAGTGAGAACAGCCTGGGGCCAGTACATTTTGGTAATTGCAAAATGTAAGTCCCAAGCAACTTTGAAAAGGACAATTTTTCCATCAGCAACACCGTTTTCTTGAGACATGTCACTTCATGTGTTGAAGAATAATACGATCATGGAAGTAGAGACAAAGGCCCCCAATATAAATACTCACCTTCATTATCTCAGAGCAAACAACTTTGATTTGAGTTCCAAATTAAGCGGCCACTAGTTTGTGAAATGTTTAAAGGCAAGTGAACACCTTTTTTTAGCATGTAGATCCATGTGACACATGAAAATTCATCAATAAATGTTATAAACCATTTGAAACCAGAATGGCCATCCACACGACTAGGGCCCCAAACATCAATATGACTAATGGAAAATGGAGAAATGGTTTTATTAATACTAATAGGGTATGGAACACGACGGTGCTTAGCTAATTCACAAGTTTTATAGCTAAACATAGAAACATCAATTTTGAAGACAAAAATGCAAAGTATCTCTTTAACATAGGAAAAGGAAGATATCCCAATCTTTGATGTAGAGCCAAAATTGCTCATTAGAAGAGTTACTTGTTTTGAGCTTGTTCGACATCATCATTTGTAGTCCATTGAGAATCGAGAAAAATATGATCTTTCCCTCTCCTTAACATGGACAATCTTCCTCATGGTCTAGGTTCTGAAAGACAATGAGTGGGAAAATGAGGTTGCATTGCAATTTAATTGTTTAGTAAGACTACTAATAGATAGGAAGTTAGTTGATAGATTGGGAATGTATAAGACACATGAAAGAGGAATAGGTGTGACAGGAATTGAATCTCACTCCTACCCTCTCCTTAACACTGCCAATCATCTTCCTCATGACTTGGTTTTAAAAGATCATCTTCCTCGTCACTAGGTTCATAAAGATACAGTGAGTGGAAAAGAAGGTTGTGTTACAAATCTACAATTTAATTGTTTAATAAGATTATAAGGCAGATGGAAGAGAACAAGGTATAATAGAAATTGAACATTTTCACGAACATAATAAAGAGAGCCACTAGCTATTTTATGTGTTGTGTACCCGGGCAAAGAATACAACAACCCTTAATTACCTCTTGATTTGGATCTTCCCATTGCCCTTCTTAAAGGTGTTAGATCTTGAACTCAGTATCTTATTTCTGTTTTTGTTCGTATAGATCTTCTCTCTCATTCTTATTGTGCCTTTGTATCCTAGTTATCTTTTATGTCTGTTCCTCGGAACTTTTAAGATGCATTTATGGATTCCAAATGGAAATAGGCTGCTCAGATCCTATCACACCAACACGTGTGTCGAATTCGGGGTCAAATTTAATAATTCCCATGCCAGCTCTATTGAAAGTGTCGCTCCGTGACAATTGGTATCAGGTTCGAGTGCTTTGAGATGGACAGGCAGAATTAACAGGACAGACAACCATCTCTTCACTTAAAAATTTAAGCGTTTCGAATAGATATAAAATTTCTAGATGAAATTAGAGTGGGACTCATTCCACTCACTTTTTTTCAAAACAAAAGATTACATGATGATAGACCGCAATAGCGACTATACATGAAGGGAATGTTAGTGACAATCTCACAATGCATTGAGTATGAAAGAGGTGATCACTTAATATCATGTTGAAATCTCTCTACTTAGTTAACATATGGTATCAAAGATTGGTAGGCTTATTTGCTTCTCGTACTCATACTGACAATGTACGCTGTTAGTGTGGTAACTCAGTATATGCATTCACCTCACAGAAGTGATTTGGAAGATGTATATTGGATTCTACGATATTTGGAATTAGCATCTGGTAGGAAATTTTGCTCTCTAAGCACAATCATTTACAAGTGAAAGTTTACAAGGATGTTGGTTTTGGTAAGGACAGTTACAGTTAGGAGATCTATTTCAAGTTATTGCACATTTGTGCATGGAAACATAGTGACTTGGCGTAGTAAGAAACGGTATGTGCTTGCTAGGTTGGGCTTGCTAGGTTGAGTGCAGAAGCATAACTTAGATCTATGGCCCTTGGGATTTGTGAGTTGTTTTGGTTGATGTTCTTATTGAAAGAATTGGGTATCATCATCATAGACCGATGAACTTGTATTGCGATAATAAAGAAATTATGATAATTGATCATAATTCAATTCAACATGATATAACCAAACACGTATAGGTTAACAGACTCTTTACTAAGGAAAATGTGTGCTATGGCATAATTTGTACTCCATTTGGAAGATTGGAAATCAACTTGCAAAAATGTGCTTGCCAAAGGGGTACCCTGTGCGGTGTTTTATTCATTCTTCGATAAGTTGGGCATTCAAAACATATTTGCAGCAATTTGAGGGAAACTGTTGAGTATTCAAGTTTGTTTTATGTTCTCTTTTTAATTAGAATAGTATGTTTGTAAAATGACATTGATTAGTACAGATACAAAGGTCATAAAAGAGAACCCTAATCATTCTATTCTCTCTCTCTCTCTCTCTCCCTCTTTTTTTTTTTTTCACTGTTTCATACTAAACACGTTCGAGTAAATTGACCCATATTATGTTAAATTAGGTTTTGTGTTGTGACTGTTGGCACATATTAGTAGGGGCTTCTTTCTCGAGTCAAGATCGTGGACTAAAGAAAAGACAGTACAACTTTGCATTTTTGTTCTTTGATCCTATCTTTTCTCTTTACCAATTGATAAAATAATTATACATGGGTACTGGCTATTTTCATATTTAGAACTCTTAAGAATTTGTATTATGGTAGAATTTGTAATATTCGCATAAATCATAAATTGTAAATGGAATCGTGGATCGTAAGATTTTTCAATGATTCTATTTGAAAACTGATTCACCCATGGATTTGTATGGATTTATACATAAATTGGAAATCCATTCGTGAATTGAATTGTGAACCAATGGACTTAGATTTTGTTATGGTTTGTCACAAATTATGAATTTTATGGATTTTCGAATATGGGGGAGGGAAAGGATGCTTTGTATTGGTCGAATTTGAAGTCTAGCAAGTTTGAAATGAAATATTACTAGTGGGATGTCAAGATGCCTGTTTTCCTTGGGCGGATTATTTAGGGGGACAAAGGCTCCTTCGAAGGTCACGTATTTTTGTTTCGGCTGTTGGACATGGTGAGATTCCCACATTGATGTGTGTTTGCTGCAAAGAATCTACACTAAGTAGTTCTACGGTTAAGAAGTTTTGATATAGACGATCCATTGATCGTGAAAATCACAATGCATACACTTCAGAAGGAGAAAAAGTGGATTACGTGTTTTAAAAAACCTAAGAAAATAACTTAAGCTGCCATGAATATGTCAAGTTAGGCTCTGATACCTAGCTGCAATCATGAAGGAGGTACAGTCAAAGAATGACGGTTCAGGAATGTGAACATACTAGAAACCAGAGAGTTTTATTACAAGAGAGATAGGTAAGCAAGATTTGTCTTGCAACACTGAACTTAACCTCCTTATATAGACCAGAAGGAGGGATAGCGAAAAACTATGAACAGGACACTTGCACAGATTTTACATAGGCATATCTGCCCTTCACATAAAAGTTCAAATGGCTTGGTCACAATATTATTTCAGTTTACAAGATTCACTTTATGTTGTAAACCAAAAAAACGCTTGCAGTTTTGAGTAAAATCTATATTACATGGGAAAGCGGCCTTAATGGGACATTGTCCTATGCGACACTTTTTCCTTTTGAACTAACTCTCTTCTCTCTCTTCATTTAAAAGACCAATTTTTTTCTCTCCATTTTAAACCCTATCTTTTTCGCTTTCACTGTATTTCGGACTCAACTTTTCTCTTTATCTCCCATCAAAAATACATTTATGATATATGACTATTTGAAAAGTATAATTGGTTTTGTATATTTTTTTAGTTTACATCTATTTTTTTGTTGCTTTTGGTTGGAACTAAAAGTGAGCTTAATGAAATTATTAGTGATGTTCTACTGAATTTTTTTGACTACATTGCTTTTTTATAATTTTAAAAATTGTTCATTCTTTAAAATTATTTTTATGATTAAATTATGTTCAAAGTGTCTTTAGGCACTCTTAATTATTACTACACTAATAATACACCACATTTAGTACCATAGATTCCTTTGATACCATCTGGTCATCTACTACATAAGGACTTCGTTTTATTTTGTATGTGCTGTTGTAATGCAGGCACAAGATGGATTTCGAAATAAAACTAGTACCTTCAGTAGCATTTGCAAACCCTTAAAATGTAGCACGGAGTTTGCAACTTACAATCAGATAAAATTAACAAATTGAGTTGTAGAAGAAATGAAAATGAGCACTCACCTTGTGGTCATACTGTTCCTCCTAATTTCATCCAGATGCTTTACAAATTACAATCAGATAAAATTAACAAATTGAGTTGTAGAAGAAATCAAAATGAGCACTCACCTTGGTGGCCATACTGTTCCTCTGTAATTTCTGCCAGATGCTCTCTTTCTTGAATGAGCTGGGCAGGGTTCTAGGCCATAGCAGCAGCATCCCCATTCCCATCCTAGGTTTTGCCCAAGCTCGTGAGGTTACCCCCGCGTCCATCATTGAGGGATAGGCTGATACCCAGGTTGGGGTCCCTCCTTTTGCCTGTATTAGACGCATTGTGTTGGCCTCCATTCTGGTAATTCTTAGGGCCTATGTGAATAGTTTTTTCCCTTCTTAAATTGAGTTTTATTTCCAATTTTTCCCTTCTTAAATTGAGTTTTATTTCCAATTATTTTTTATTTTTCACACGGCTATAATTTTTGCTGATAGACTAGTAGTGTTTCAATTGCCAATTTTTTAGTAGCGAAGCACAAGTTTTTAGCTTGGTTATTATGTGGTTTTTATCAAATATTTTACTTCTTAGACATGCTACTGGATTTGTTGTCATTACCACATTTGCTTCTTATTACTCTCTCTCTCTCTCTCTCTCTCTCAGGGGTCTGATTTGTGGAGAGACAGAGATCGGTTTAAGAAGTTCACTCATGCTTCATTAGAACTTTGTAAGGTGTACATGGAACTTTTTTCTTGTACTGGTGGTCGTCAAGAACTCCTTGCAGCTGATATGCATTTGAGGAGTACAATTAAACAGGCAAGACATGAGCCTCTAGTTTTTAAAGGATGTACAGTTTTAACTGTCTATATTGCTGGAAATTAAAATAAAAATGGAGAACATATAAATTCAATATTCCCCAACTTTCTTTATTGGTTCTGCATAGACCAAAATGAGACTCATTTCTGTACATTCAGGCTGGGAGATTTTCTGAAACTGAAGAATTTAGAGATCTTCAGGCTTGCCTGAATGAGGTGCAAATGAAATTGCAAGCAAGTGCAGCGCCTTCTGCTTAGATACCCAACCTGTGAAGTCTTGACGTGAGACTGGCCAGTATGGAAATGTTCTGATTTTTCTCAACTAGTTGGAGCCTAATCTCCTAAATTATGGTTATGCTATTTTATTTTCCATTTTTTCTTCTCTCTCTCTCTCTCTCTCTCTCTCTTTTCAAGTTCTTGTAAATTAGTGATCATTTTGTAAGTTCCTTTTTTGGGTGGTACATAATTAATTTCTTAGCCCAACTCATCATATATGTAAACGATGGTTGTACCCTAAACATAATTTATTTGCTAGGTAGGGATTTTGTCAGACAGGTAATAAAGAATAGGGTCAAGATTGTTTTGTACCATATTATTGTTAGTTGTTATTTGCTTTTTGATCAGCCTGCTGGATAAAGAACAAGCTTGCTTCAGTCCCAAGTGCACATCTTTTGAAAAATGTTCATTCCGTAATAGAGAAAAAATGCCTCACTCGTACAGTTGGGATCACATAGGTTGAGCTAGTTTTTTAACTTCTATCTCTTCCTTCGATGAGTTTCCGAGTGCTCTTGATGGCTACTTTTTGATTAGGCGAGCTACCTTTCATTCAGTCGATTATGAGACTGCATATGGGACCATCATTTTGTTACGGTATGCTCCTTCGATTTACAGATTCGTAAGGGCCTCAAGACCATCCTTCAAAAATTCTTGAAGATTTTATTTTACAGGTTTAGAATGGACCAACAACGATAATTCGAATTCTTCGTTACGTAGGTTACATTGAAAATATTATTCATGAAAATGATTCAATATCGATAAGCACATGAATAAATTCTATTTTGTTTATGCGATTTGATCATATATTTATTGATTTTTGATCAAACTGAATTTTTATATGAATTATGTTTTGGTTTACGAGATGAACTATTCAGATTACTGTTGTAGGCTTATTTTAGATCTACAAAAGCAAGCAAGCGTTAAGCAACTTTAAGAGAAGAAGAGTTTTGAGAGAATGTAAACCCCTATACAGCCTAGATCCTTTGTCGAGTAAGGGAATTAGGATTTACTCTGGGACTTGTGGTAAACATTCATTGGTTTACCTAACCTTGGTTGGGGATTTGTTTTTTATGCTTCTGGCTTGATCAAAGGAGAACAAAATGGCTTTCAATGTATTGCGCTAGTGTATGTAGGTTGTGCCGGGCAGTACGAGGCTGAAAAATATGCTAAATCTTGGACATTACTACTGAGGAGTGCCTTACGAGGTAGCAAAATGCCTAATGTTCATTTTTTCGGTAAGTCGTTAATTGTTGTTACATTGAACCAAAGGGTTTTTGTGAGACTTGGTTCCTTTTGATTTTGTTATATATATACGTGACGTGTTTATTATTTTAATCGTTATAGAAAAATATTTTTTTATATGTTTTATGTATGTATTGGCTTAAATATGCATGTGAGTTTTACTCTAAAACCTGTTGGGGGTTGTGACAGAAAATTGATTTTCTTGTTGGGCAGGACCGCTCGATCGGTCCTTAGACTGCTCGAGCGGTCTGTCTACGATGGTTATAAAGGTGGCAGCTAGTGGCTTTGGTTCTCGCAACGAAGCTTCTTCTACAAGCTTTTTTCTCTCTTGTAAGAAAAATCAAACTCTTAGGCTTCTCTCTAGCTTTTGGCTTGTTTCAAACTCAATTTTTGGTGTTGCGATAGTATAGTAATTCGACCCGTTTTATTAAATAGATAAAAAAAAGGATCAACTGTTGATTTTGGGTAAGAATTAAATCTTGATTTCGGTAAATTATTGGAGTATTTTAGGCTTGGATACGCATGTTAAGATATGTTTGGTGAAGAAAATAAGGTTCCAAAATGTCATGACAAAAATATGCGAAAAGTGTGTAAAGAAAAGTGACATATCTTCACTATTTTGGTCATATCTTTTTGTACAAAATAAATTCTGGTATGGGATTAGAACCATTGGAAAGTAAACTTTTGGGACTTCAATTTGAGTACAAGAACGACCCTGTTTCGAGCTCAGATGAAGGAGATATGCTTGTTCAAAGTCGGGCGAACGTTGTAGTCACGGAGACCGGTCGAGCGATTTTTAGATTGATTGATCGGTTTGTGTTGGACAGAAGCTATAAGTTACGGGTTTTGGGTTAGTTTTCTCGTTCTTTCCTCTTCTCTCTCTCTCTAGAGCTAGTGTGAGAGTTAGGGTTTGGGTTTGGGGGTTGTTTGGAGCTTCTTAACTTCTCTTGGAGAGATCTCTCGTGTCCACCTTAGTTGTTTACCGTTAGAAGCTCGAATTAGACATTGGGGGCTCCTGTTTCACCATTTCGTTGGAGATTCTCATGGTTGGAGCGTTTTTCTTGTGGATCTAGCATTCCAAAGATAGGATATATGATTATTCTTGAATATCTACATGATGTGTTGTATCTTTAAATTTATGAACAAAAGAGCATGAAAATAGGATTTTCGAAGCCCTAGGTTAGGGTTTGATGTTAATGAAGGTTAAATCATAGATCTATAGGTGATTTAACATGGTCCTATTTTCACATTGTTGTTGAATACGATTGGATTTGAAAAAATAAAAAACAAAACAAACGATGGGCTAGGGTTTGAAATTGAGTTTAAATCATGAAAATTGGGGGTTCTGGGGTTAAGGGACCCATATGTTAAAATTGAAATGATTATTGGTTAAATTGAGGGTTTTGGTAACCTATTGTATCTATATCTCATGAGTTGTGGGCACATGACGATATCAAGTATGAAAATTTAGGGTTTTTATTGAAAAATCAGAATATATATATGTAGTGATATGGGTTTGGCGACAAGAACCATTTGGGTTGGACTTGTGCGTGTATATTGTGAATTGATATATCTAAAATGACCGATTTTAGGATCCAAGGATCATTTTAAGTTTGGGCACAAGTTGCTCCACAGTGAAACACTCAAAAACAGCGCTGATTGGGTTCTTTGCCCATCGGTTAGCAACCGGGAAATGACGTTAGTCGTGGCGGGGTATAGAATGTATCGTTACTTTACGGGCCCTTTGCCGGCTGGGTTGGTAGTAACACGGCGTGGTTCTATACGTTCGTCCGGCGTCAGTTCTTATGTTTTAAGCCACGAGTTGGTGGAATATGAGAAATGTTGATAAAGTGTGCATGTGTGCGTGCGTTGCAAGTGATTATGTCTTTGGAAAAATGAAATGGGATAATTACCTCTAATAGGAAAGAATGGTTACGTCATGGGAAATTGAAAGATTTGAGAGTTGATTGGAAAGTAATGAGATTATGGGTAAAACGGTATATAAAATTCAAAACCCTTGTTTGAAAACTCGGTTATGTGTTGGGAGATTTGATTTGGGGTAAATGGTTTGGTTTTGAATAAACTTATGTGTACATCCCTCATAACCATGTTCATATACCATACATATGTCATTGTTAGTCTTGTTCCTACGAGTTTCGGTTCATGTTGTTTAACAATATTTCAAGTGATAATAGAAAAAAGGTGGTCGAGTGAGAAGCTTAATCTCAAATATCATTTTTGGAAACTCTTGGGAAATGAATTACATTCATATAGGGATATCTTTTATGGACTGTATATCTTGTCAATATACTTCATTCGGTGCGATAATGTGGGCATCTGTTTTGTAAGGCCTTAGGACTGAGAGTACATTTTTTGCATGCATGAGAGGACGTTTGGGTTTTGTTGTATGCTCTATAATTCTTAAATCTTTTGTATGGATATCACGAGGGATTACTTTTCCAATTGTTTGATGTATAGAACCTTTGAATTCTATTATGAGTTAAATGTGATGAATCAACCTTGAAACCCTAACTTTTTAGTTGGGAAATGAAGATTTTCTATAAACCCTTGTCCTTGAGGGAGATTTTGGAATGACTTTTCTTCTTTTTTAAGGTTATTTCTTTGCCTAAAATATATTGAATGATACTAAAAATATCCTAAGTTTTGAAAAATAGGTTTTTGGCTTGAAAAAGGGCCTGGAGTAAGACAGATCGATAGACCGATCGATTGGTCTATTGATTGGTCTTTTGATACCCTTGGTTCTCTTGTGCAGGCAAGAGACCAATCGATCGGTCTTTTCACCGATCGATCGGTCTAGGCAACTTTAAAAATTTTTGGTGTTTTGCTTCAAAGGTTTGGCTTTTGGGGTTGTGTTTTGCTCCTTTAAATCTTTCTTTCATTTTAAATTAAACTCTCAGTTAGATGTATTTGAAAGGTTTTGAAATCGTTTGTTTTCGTTTTGAATCGTGTTGATTAAGGTAAGCTTTGGCGGGTTTTGGTTTGTAAAACAGGTTTTTCTTGGGTGGTTCACGTGGCCCAAGTTTGGGGCGTTATAAATAGTCAATCGTTGATATCCTTGTCGTAGGTTTCGATTTCATTCGAATGAAATCTTGTTTTGGCGACTTTGGTTTCTCGCCTGTGTTTAAAGCTTCAAGTTTTTAACTCTCTACGGTAGAATTATAGACTATCTTGTTTTAAAAGGGTAATACATGTTATTTATACGCTTTTTACCGTTTTGGAAGGCTATAAATGTTGAACTTTGTGTTTAAACCGCGTTTGGTTAGATAGAAAGCATGTTAGGTTTTGTTTTTGATTTATTACAAAGTTGGTAGATGTATGCGAACGTAATTTTCAAAAGGATGAGTTTTGAAAACTGGGAGAATTTATGTTTACGTTATGAAAACATAGTTTTGGAGGTTTTGAGCTAATCCTTGGGGTTAAACCTTAGTTTTAATGATTCGGTTGAGATGGTGGAAACACTTTTGAAAATGTTGATTGATTTTCATGGTTATATGATAACATGGCTGTGTGCGTTTAGACGTTTTGTACATAGCTATGTGCGTACAAACGTTTTGTGAAATCATGTTGTGTCCCTCTGTAAAGAAATGCATATTGGGGCAAATCGTTGTCCTACAGTGAAATACCGTAAAGATTGCATATTAGGGCAAGTTATTGTTCTGCGGTGAGAGACCGTAAAGAATTACATAATTGAGTTAGTGCTGTCCTGCGGTGAAAGACCGTAAAAGAGTACAAGTTGCATATGAATCATTGTTGGTTGTGAAACCTGATTGAAAACAACGTGTTGTTTATGTTTATTAAATTGTTGGGCGCTATGGAATTATATGAAAAGTAGTGGTTTTAAATATGGAAAACCATTTTGAGACTTTTATAGTCAAATTGTTATATAATTCGTGATTCCATGTTATACTTTTAATTCATGCTAGTCTGTTCAATTGGGTTTCGACCCACGTTGTGTGATTTAAAACCTTTCAGGTGAATTTTATCACGTGGCTTGATCTAGAGGAGCCTAGAGGTGGCATAAGACAATTTCTTAGTTTTGTTGTTGCTCGATTGCTATTATCGGTTGTTAATGGATCATATAATGATGTTATATGTTTTGGATTTGAAAACATATGTTTTGTTAGCCTTAAGGCATTGATATCAATGCATGTAATGTTTGTATAATAATGAGAAGAAGCATGGGTTGGTTGTTTACTTTCACGGTTGTACGAAACGGTTCT
Organism: Heliamphora ciliata; assembly: GCA_032360265.1. Classification (NCBI taxonomy): domain Eukaryota; kingdom Viridiplantae; phylum Streptophyta; class Magnoliopsida; order Ericales; family Sarraceniaceae; genus Heliamphora; species Heliamphora ciliata. The sequence continues at coordinate 19,704 of JAUMHN010161703.1, forward strand.
CGTTTGGTTGATTTCAACATTTTAAATAAATCGTTTTCGTTTGGTTTTATGTTTAACATCATTCTTGTGCCTCAAGGAAGGTTTGAACCTTATTTTAGTTGGCTCGTTATGCATTGGAGGTTTTCAAAAAGGTTGGGAAAAAGTTTTAAGTGTTGGGTTTCAAAGGAGGTGTTTTGAAAAAAGGGTCCAGAGTTTGACTGCTCGACGGACTGCTCGAGCGGTCTATCGAGCGGTTGAGGCATGCATTCTATTTTGTTTCAGGTGGTTGAAAAGCAATGAGCTTGTAAGGATCGTTCGAGCCGTCTTTTGACCGATCGAGCGGTCTGGGCAGTTTTCTTGAAAATTTTGGTTGTTTGTTTTAAAGTTTGGCTATTGGGGACCGTGATCTTATTATTTTGGGGCTATTCTTTTACATAAAATAAATCCTCAAAACGTGTTTTCTTGGAGGTCCGCGAGACCTGGGTTTTGGGGCGTGACGACTTGGCAACAAAGCTCTAAGTTCGAATATCTAAGAGCTGTGGAAGAGATTACATTACCCTGTGAGAATGGTTGCGTGTGCTTGATTGCATGTGTTTAATGCTTTGACAACATGAGAATAATAACCTGTCGAGCACGAGGATGTCGTGTATACGTGAACATGAAAGTTGGACCTGAGATTGATTAGTCTTGCTTTTGGGCGTTTGGATTAACAAACTTGGAAACCAATTTAGAAATGCGTTTTGGCTGATGTACTTTCTAGCAAGAAATTAAGTAGTTTACCCAAATTGACTCATCACTCTCACTCTTGTCGGTGCTCCTTGGTAAGTAGAATTTGTTTACATGATCTTAAATGGATAAGTGTTAGCATGACTATGTGACTTATGTTGGTAATAACATAATGAGCGAATCTTATGTTATTATGTTCTATATTTCTTTCATATAGAAGTTATGTCAGCGCAGAGAGGACAAGGTCGTGGTCGAGGTCGTAGCCGTGGTTTAGGCTAAGGGGATGTGTTAATCTCTGATGCGGGGGATACTAATGCTCCCTAAGGACTAGTAGATGGAGTGGAGTTACTACGTGAGATTGTGGGTTCCATCTGCCAGCTAGCTGAGGTCACTAGGGGAGGAGCGAGAGTAGCCGAGCCGAGAGCGACTACTGCGATGCGTGAGTTTCAGCTCCTTGATCCCTCCTACCTTTGTTAGGGATCCTGATCCTAAGGTGGCCACAAAATGGCTGGAGCTTGTGTCAAGGATTCTGAATACATTGCAGATAGTCGAGGATGACTTAAGTGTTGCATTTTCTACATTCCAGCTGAGGGGTGACGCCCATGAGTGATGAAAGTTTGCTAGAACAATTGTGGAAGGCACGTGGGATGCTTTCACGAAAGTATTTCTAGAGAAATATAGAAATACTTTCCTGAGTCCTCGAGGGATCTTTATTGGGAGGAGTTCTTTTCCCTCAACTAGGAGCGATGAGTGTGGTACAGTATGAGGTGAGGTTTACCAGTCTATCCCGCTTCGCTCTGGACTGCATATCTACTAACGAGCTACGCTCGAAGAGGTTTGAAAGGGGTCTGAGGCCCGCGATTAGGAAACAGGTGGCATGATTGAGACTACGTGTTTACATAGAGCTGGTGGAGTCAGCAATCACCATTGAGAACACTTTAAGTGAGACTCGTAGACCCAGGAAGGTTAGGGCACTGCAAAGTGGAGCAAAGATATAGTCAGGTAGGCGCTCCAACAAGAGTCAGAGGTCCTTTGGCCCTAGTTCTCGTCCTTTTGGATCACAGCAACAGTTTTCTACACCAGCACCCTCGGTATGTTATGGATGTGGCCAGTCAGGGCATTTTCGTAGGAATTGACCTCAGGAATGGAGTGTACAGAGCATGGTAGGTGCACCAGTTGTTAAGTCTGTACAAGGACGATAGACTTACTAGCAACTGCAGCAGCCAGCAGCTCAGACTTCTAATGCTACAGAGAGGGGTGCTTCAATTCAGTCAGTGCAACAGCTCGCAGCGCAGAGCTATGGTGGACAGACCAGGGGACCGCATAGCTAAGTGTACGCCCTTATAGATCTCAGTTCCTCCAAGGCACCAGTTGTGACTGATGCTACAGCGACTACCCCAGTTATCAGAGGTACTCTCTTAGTGTACAGTTCATGGGCTAGTGTTCTTATCGACACGGGAGCATCACATCCTTTTATCTCATCGGCTTTCGCATCTGCTTTGGGATTGGAGATAGGCTTGTTGGGTAGCACGTAGGAACGTGGTATTGGGACGAGTCCGTAGATCTTGTGAGTTAGAGGTCGCTGGCTGCTGTTTAGAGTTTGATTTTTATCATTCTTGACATGACCACGTTTAATATCATCCTAGGAATGGACTAGCTAACCACCTATCGTGCATATATCGATTGTGATCAACGGAGGGCATCGAATTTTACACCTGAGGGTGACTGTTTTTGTTTCGTGGGTGATCGAAATGATGGTTTAGTACCCGTACCCGGTGTTGTGCAAAATCGAGGAAACCTTAGGTTTCACTTTTCTACTCTCATGTTGGATGAGGCTATTGGGGTTCGAGAAGAGTTTTCCCCGGTGATTTGTGGCTATCTAGATGTCTTTTTTGACCATCTATTTGAGTTGCCACCGGGTTGTAAGGTAGAGTTTTCTATCGATCTTGTTCTGGGAGCCGCTCCTATTTCAATGCCGTCTTATCGTTTTGCACCAGAAGAGTTGCGAGAGCTTAAGGTACAGTTTCAAGAGTTGCTAGATAAAGGGTTTGTGTGCCCGAGTACATCGCCTTGGGGAGCTCCGGCCTTGTTTGCCAAAAAGATAGATGTGTCCTTGAGATTGTGTATCGATTATCGGAAATTGAATCATGTAACAGTGAAAAACAAGTATCCTATGCTAATGATTGATGATTTGTTCAATCAATTAAAGGGTTTGAGTTGTTTTTCGAAAATTGACTTGAGGTCAGGGTTTCATCACTTGAGGATTAGGGAAAAGAACATAGCAAATACCGGCTTCCAAACTCGTTATGGTCATGCCGTTCGAATTGACGAACGCACCTGTGATATTCATGGACTTGATGAACCACATATTTCATGTAATAACCTGCATTCCCAAAAAAAAAAAAAAAAACTAGTGTATATGAAAATGTTAACTGTAGATAATCAGTACGTTAGCTATGAAAAGGAACTCTGAACCTAACTCCCTGGAGTAGATCTAAACTAAACTTACAGTCTTCTTGAACCCAAGAATTGGGATGGGCTAAACCTAATATTGGTTTAAAGTTATGAAGTTGAGAGCCCAAGTCCTTAAGCCCAATAAAGAATGAAATGGAAAGATTGGGCCAAAGGTAAACAAGGACCATTCATTCACTAAATCCCAAACACATACAAGGTCCAAGTCTAAGAATGAAGCCTAAGTAGAAAGAATGACCTAACTCAAGTAAGGCCCAAATTATTTAATTTAGGCCCATAAAAATTAAAAAGAAAGTCCATGGGTCAAGCTCAATCCAAAAATCCAATAAAAGGCCCAATTTTAATTATTTGGCCTAAAACTTTAATCCATGAATTTATTAAATACAAAAATAAAATAATTAAAATAAAAAAGAGTGGGAACCCCATGTGGCCGGCTACATGGAAAAATATGCCAAGAAAGTACAACTTTTATACTTTTGGTAGATTTGTGAGATTTGTCTTGGGAACATCTATTTTTATACTGCATTGGAATTTTTTCAGTATAAATGGAGCAATTTTGGATTGTTCTAATAATTTTACTTTCTACGAAATTAATTCTAAAATAAAATCTTAATTCTAGATAATTAAGTAAGTCACATACATTAATCACTTTTTGTGTCAGAATATCTTTCTGGATACGTTGGAAACTTTTTTGCTTCTTTTTAACTGAAAGAGTTTTATTAAGTTAAAACCTTTCCAATTTTTCATCATTAATCTCTTGACAACACATTAACCTACTAGGCTACAATTATAAATTAGGTCCCTAACCTATTCTAATTAATTACACAACAAGTCTTTGAAAATTACACATCAAGTCATTCCATGAGCCTATAAATAGAAGGCCATTTCTACCATTTCTCTCTACATGAATTCGGTCAAGGTGAGGATTCCTAGAGAGAGAGTGAGTCTTGAAGAAGAAGAAGAAGAAGAAGAAGAAGAAGAAAGAAGAAAGAAGAAGGGTGATCCCAGAGGGCTAAAGCTCAAGTCCTAACGATCTTTGATCAAGACCTTTGAGGTAGGTACTCTTAAGAACTATTTTTAATCTTCTCTTCTAACCTCTCTCTACAACATTTAATAAGATTTAAAGTCATAAGAACAAGATTAGAAACAAGAAGATTTAAAAAGAATCAAAGAGGAGATAGCCTAGTGGAGGTGGTTGGAATAACGCTTTGCGCCTTTTTTCCTTTTTCACGAGTTAAATAATTATGTTGTGAGGATGTTTAAATCCCTGGAGTATACTAGTTTTGATGTTAAATAACATGTATGGACCCAAAATACAAATCAAGCAAGAGTAGGAACATGTTTACCGAAGAAAAACTAAGAAAAAGCACTTTTCTTCAACTTACCCAAATTTTTTGTGAGACCTAAACTTGCCTTCTTGAAAACCCTTTTTTACTGGAGCTTCATGAGGCTATTGTTAGCATGTGTAATTTTTGTTAGAACCCCAAATGATGTCTAAGTACCTAAAACATAATTTTTACACTTTGACGCCAAACGAGCAAAAAAATAGTCCACTTTGTCGATTTTTAGAAAATGCCAGAAATATCCTCTTAGATCTAGCTTTATGTTTAGAGCTATATTTTTGAGTTATCTTTCATGTAAAATTTATTTGGAGTGATTTGACGAGACGGTATTTCCTAAAACTCAATTTTACCAAACTGTGTCGTTTTTGGATATTTTTTTGTTCAACGAATTTTAACCCCTGTTTAGAAACATATCTGAGCTTAGATTTCTTCATGAAGACTGTTCCTAACATGCATATCTATCTCTTCGTTAAATGTTGTAGCAAATAAATGATTCTAAGTATGTTAAATGTATTTTACGGTGAGACCAATAGATTCTGAATTTTTGGTGTAAGGAGATGAGCAATGTTTAGAAAGTGTTTTGATTTTCATGAGTAAATCTAAGTCTTTACAAGTGTTGGTTTGACTCCAAAGGATAATAAAACATCATAAATAATGAGCTTTTCTTTAAAGACTCAAAAGAATAAAGGTTGAGCTATCAACCATAAAATCGACCTGAAAACCTAAACCGTCTTTTACTGCTTGACCATAGGAGCTGGTGCCCCATGTTTATGTACAGTTGTAATTGATTTATAGGCACTAAGGTTTTGTCACCAGAGGTTTGAGTTGAGGATCATTGAGAGGATGTGGCTTGTGTATTACCTAATCCAGGTGAGAGTGTTTAGATATTATTTTTGAACAAATGAATGTGCGTGAACTATTTTCTAAATGTTCTATATCCATGTTTTGAATTATGAGATGTCGATAAATGAGAGTGTGTGATTTTTTACATGTCATGTGTGTTGATGGATTTTAAAGTATTAGTCATATCGTAGAAAGAAAGATGTGTGTGATAGATGAATGATGTTAATGATATATCTGTCAATCTTTAAATCCCTATTGTGTGCCCTCTAAGGGTGTGTTTTAAACCTTCAAGGGCATTGTGCGTGGCTCGGTAAGGGTGTGTGTAAGTCCTACAAAGGCATTGCGTGGAGCCCGGTAAGGTTGTGTGTAAGTCTTACAAAGGCATTGTGCAGAGTCTGGTAAGAGTGAGGCTTGGCCTTTGAAGGCATTTAGCTGTGTGCCCTTTAAGGGTGAGTGTTAGCCTATAGTGGCATATTGAGTGGCATGCCTTTAAGGGTGAGTGTTAGCCTATAATGACATATTGAGTTGTATGCTCTTTAAGGGTGAGTGTTAGCCTATAATAACATTTTGAATTGTTGAGTAAGTTTGTGTGTTAGAAACTATTAGATTGAACTGTGGCTTTAAAACCTTATCACGAGAATTTATATAGTAACTATTAAACTTTATTGTGAGAAAGTTATATTTATCCTATGAGATAGATGTGTTGAATTAGATGTGGTAGTTTCATGTATTTTGTAAAGGATTGATAAACTGTGTTGAAGTTGATAGCCTACTTAAACTGTGTGGTTGTTTTATCTTGTTCATTATAATACTAAGTGCGCTCTTCTTTGATCTTTGTGGTTACAGATCACAGGTTCTGCTAGAAGGTCCACCACTGTTAACGTCTTAGGCTTGGGATCGAAGCTTAGATGTTATATTTGTTGTCTTTCATTTATGGTATGTTATTGTAAGATATAACGTGTTGAAGATTAAGAGTTTTAGTTTTGAGATGTGAAGTATGGTATGGGATGGAGTATACCAATTATGATGTTTGGGTTGGAGTATTCCTTGATCTTATGTTCTTCAATTTAAACGAAAGGATATTTTTGAATTAGTCTTGTATAGAAAGTTTTTTGTTCTAGGATATTCTAAGCCTTGTTATTTCTTTGAGGCCACATGAATGTTGGCGGAATCACGCCCCACTGCACAGAAAGAATACCTTGCGGGAGCGGGGTGTGGCATTCTACCCATATCTTGATAGTTTTGTGGTCGTGTTTGTCAACGACATTCTTATCTACTTTCCCTCGAGGGAGATACATGAGGAACATCTACGTATTGCTCTACAGCTTTTGAGGGAACATCAACTGTATACAATATTTGAGAAATGTGAATTCTGGATGCCTGATGTGAAGTTGCTTGGATATGTGGTATCGGGGGATGGAGTATCTGTGGATTTTTGAAAGACTGATGCAGCGATGAGTTGGGAGCGACCGAAGAATGTGTTTGACATCTGCAGCTTTTTGGGTTTGGCAAGCTACTACCGACGATTAATGAATGATTTTTTTCAACTCGCCACATCGATGACTCGCCTTACGCAAAAGGGAGTCAAGTTCGTTTGGAGTGAGTCTTGTGAGTTGGCATTCCAAGAGTTGAAGAAGAGATTGACGAGTGCACCAGTGTTAGTTCTTTCGGAACGAGGTTTGGGTTACACAGTTTATTATGATGCATCGCATGATGGCTTGGGATGTGTCTTGATGTTGGAGGGTAAGGTGATGGATTACAGATCTCAGCAGCTGAAAAATCTTGAACATAACTATTTGACACATGACTTAGAGTTGGCAGTCGTGGTTGTTGCCTTGAAAGCATGGTGGCACTATCTATACGGTGAGCATTTTGAGGTTTTCTCCGATCACAAGAGTTTAAAGTACTTGTTTTTACAGAAAGACTTGAATCTACCCCAGCGATGGTGAATGGAGTTTATGGAGGACTATGATTTTGATATTTCGTATCATCCTAGGAAGTCCAATGTCATGGCCGATGCTCCTAGCTGAAGATCTTATGGTTCGTTAGCATCTATTGCCATACAAGAGTGGGACATGCATGAGGAGGTTGGTGAGTTTGATTTGTGTCTCAAGAAGACAGAGGAGGGTGCAACCTTATTTTCAGTGGTTTTGCGACCCAACAAATTACCTGTGTTCTGGAGGCTCAGCAGGCAGATCAGGAAGCTTAGATGTTACGAGATCGTGTTGCTAGTGGGGGAGACACCGATGGATGGGTTGTGAGACCGGATCAGAGTTTGAGATTTTCAGAGAAAGTGTTTATGCCAGAGTCGTGCTGTGGCGATGTGTTACATGATTTTCACCACTCTCGTCATGCAGTGCACCCGGGAGGCACAAAGATGTATCATGATCTACGCCGTCAGTTTTGGTGGAAAGGAATGAATAGGGATGTAGTTTAGTTTATTTCTCGATGCCTCACTTGTTAGTAAGTGAAGGCAGAACATTAGAGGCCAGTAGGGTTGCTACAACCATTGCCAGTATTGGATGGAAGTGGGAGAACATCATGATGGATTTTGTATCTCAACTTCCTAGATCCTAAGGGACATGACGCTGTTTGGGTTGTGGTTGATAGACTGATGAAGTCTGCATACTTTCTTCCCATTTGTGTGAAGGATTCTGTGGACAAGTTGAGTAGGTTGTATATCAGCTAAATTATTTGGTTACATAGAGTACTCGTATCTATTGTTTTTGACCGAGACTTATGCTTTATATCATGCTTTTGGCAGAGTCTTCAGGTAGCTTTATGGACAAATCTGCTTTTTAGCACTGCTTTTCATCCTCAAATGGATGGTTAGTCCAAGCGTACTATATAGATTTTGAAAGACATGCTGAGAGCTTGTGTACTCGATTTTTGGAGGTCTTGGGATGATCATTTGCAGTTGAAAGAGTTTGCATATAACAATAACTATCAGTCTAGTACTGGGATGGCGCCTTTCGAAGCGTTGTATGGCAGGCCGTGTAGGTTGCTGCTGTGTTGGGAAAATGTGGGTGAGGTAGCAGTTTTGGGACCTGACTTTGCCTCCTCAGTTGTCATTTGTGCACAACGTGTTTCATGTTTTCATGCTTCGAAAATACGAGCCTGACCTATCACATATCTTGAACTGTGCTGAGTTGCAGGTGGACAAGGACATATCTTCTTAGGAACGACCCAAGAGGATTTTAGATATGAAGGAGTAAGTGTTGAGAGGGAGAACCATTGCCTATGTCAAGGTTATGTGACTTTATCACGGAGTTGAGGAGCTACGTGGGAGCTTGAGTCCAAAATTCATGCTAAGTACTCGGAGTTGTATTCTTCTTGACCTCGTAATGAATTTTGGGGGCAAAATTCCTTAAGGGGAAGAGTTGTGAGACCTGGTTCCTTTTGATTTTTTTATGTATATACGTGATGTGTTGGCTATCATTTTAATCATTATAGAAAAGCATGTTTTCATATATTTTATGCATGTGTTGGCTTAGATATGCATGTGGGTTTCAATCCCGATCCTGTCGGGCATTGTGGCAGAAAGTTGGTTTTATTATTGGGCAGGATTGCTCGATTGGTCCTTAGACCACTCGAGCGATCTGTTTGTGGGGGTTATAAAGGTGGTACCTAGTGGCCTTGGTTCTCACACAGAAGTTTCTCCTATAAGCTTCTTTCTCCCTCTCTTGTAAGAAAAATTAATCTTCTCTTTAACTTTTGACTTGCTTCGAGCTCGATTTTTGGTGTTTCGATAATTGATCGTTGATATTCTCACCGTGGGTTTTGCGTTCATTTGAACGAAATCTCGTTTTGGCGACTTTGGTTTCTCTCTGGTGTTTAAAGTTTCAAGTTTTTAACTCTCCACAGTAGAATTCTAGACTATCTTGCTATAAAAAGGTGATACATGTTATTTATACGCTTTTACCACTTTAGAAGGCTATAAATGTTGAACTTTGTCTTTAAACCATGCCTGGTTGGATAAAAAGCATGTTAGGCTTCATTTTTAGTTTATTACAAAGTTGGTAGAAGTAAGTGTACGTGATTTTCAAAAGGATGACTGTTGAAAACGGCGAGAATTTATGTTTATGTTGCAAAAACATAATTTTAGAGGTTTAGAGCTAACCCTTGGAGTTGAACTTTGGTTTTAATGATTCGGTTGAGATGGTGGAAATACTTTTGAAAATGTTGGTTGATTTTCATGGTTATATGGATCACATGGCTGTGACATTTAGTACATAGCTGTGTGCATACAAATATTTTGTGAAATCATGCTGTATGCCTCCGTAAAGAATTGCATATTGGGGCAAGTCATTGTCATAGGGTGAAAGACTGTAAAACATTACATATTAGGGTAAGCCATTATCCTACGATGAAAGGCCGTAAAGAATTACTTATTGGGGTAAGTTATTGTCCTATGGTGAAAGACCGTAAAGAATTGCATAATTGGGTTAATGTTATCCTGCAGTAAAAGACCGTAAAAGAGTATAAGTTGCATATGAATCAATGTTGGTTGTGAAACCTGGTTGAAAAATAATGTGTTATTTATGTTTATCAAATTGCTGGATGTTATGGAATTATACGAAAACTGGTGGTTTTAAAGGTAGAAAACCGTTTTGAGACTTATGTAGTCAAGTTGTTTATATAATTCATAATTCCATGCTAAGCTTTTAATTTATGTTAGTCTGTTTCTATTGGGTTTCGGCTCACGTTATGGGATTTAAAACCTTTCAGGTGAATTTGATCACGTGACTTGATTTAGAGGAGCCCGTAGGTGGCAGAAGACTAAATTTCTTAGTTTTGTTGTTCGATTGTTATTATTGGATGTTAATGATCATGTAATGATGTTATATGTTTTGGATTTGGAAACATATGTTTTGTAAGCCTTAAGGCCTTGATATCAATACATGTAGTGTTTGTATAATAATGAGAGGAACTATGGATTGGTTGTTTAGTTTTACAGTTGTATGAAACAGTTTTCGTTTGGTTGATTTCAACATTTTAGTAAATCTTTTTTGGTTGGTTTTATGTTTAACATTATTCTTGTGCCTCGAGGAAGGTTTGAACCTTGTTTTAGTTGGCTCGTTATGCCTTGGAGGTTTTCAAAAAGGTTGGGAAAAAGTTTAAGTGTTGGGTTTCAAAGGAGGTGTTTTAAAAAAAAGGTCTAGAGTCAAACCGCTCGACGGACCGCTTGAGCGGTTTATCGAGCGATCGAGGCAAGCATTATGTTTTGTTTTAGGCGGTGGAAAATCAGTGAGCTTGCAAGGACCGCTCGAGCGGTGTTTTGACCGATCGAGCAGTTTGGGCAATTTTCTTGAAAACTTTGGTTGTTTGTTTTAAAACTTGTCTCTTGGGAATTGTTATCTTACTCTTTCGAGGCTATTCTTTTACATAAAATAAACCCTAAAAAGTGCATTTTTCAACAGTTTTAAGTTTGCTTTCGTTTATGTCTTGGACCCGCTTGGGCTCGGGTGGTTTTGATATTAGTAACTCAAAACGGGTTTTCTTGGGAGATTCGCGTGACCCGAATTTTGGGGCGTGATAGTTTTGATTACCTAATTGGGGTTTTTAAAATTATGAGATGGTGATTTAATGATCGAATTCTTACAATTATCATGGCATGGATCATGACATAGTATATATTAAGATGTATATAATCCAACTATAACTCAAAGATGCGGCTACCACGACATGAGTTGCGCATGCACTAATTTTGTGAGACAGCTGTAAAACAACCGACACATGATAGCCCATGATAGATCCTAAAATGCATCATTGTATATATATCAACACATGCTTTCATATTGATGGAAATACATAATACATGGTACATGAAACACAATTATTGAAGCACTTGGTAAAAAGATTGTTCGTATTTAGTACATACTTTTTGTCCCAAGTTCTCTAACAGTAAAAAAAAAGTATTTTTAAAGTAGTAAATTAACTCAGCAAAATATGAATTTTGGACCTTAACAAGTTCAACATGTCCTTTAACTTTTTCATAATGAACACTTTCAAAATTTCACTAGAAAAAGCTGGTGTTACCTCTGTAAGAAAACATGTTGAATCTGTCCACATAGACAAATTCGGTCCACTTTATTTGAAAGTAGCTTTGACTTATTAAATTGTGTTCAAACTTTATGAGACTTTTTAGTAATTAAAATAACATGTTGGGAATATTTTTTATGAAGAAACTGTCACGCCCCAAACTTCGGGCCACGTGAAGCACCCACAAACAATCATACATAACACTCAACCCGAAAATACACTCTCAATATAAACATACATGATACAGAAGAACAAAAAAAAGGAAGACTACAGATCTTCCGTATTTCCAGCAACCCCGAATCAACCTACGTGACCGGTACCTGAAAAACATTTTAAATCCCACACTGAGAGCCAAAACTCAGCAGAAACTAGACAGCACATGAAATATAAGCTAAACATGCTAGGAAAATGAGGTGCAATTTTTTACTCTCTTTTAATCCATTAAAACAATTTTCATAAGCAACTAGAAAGCGAGGATAAGAACCATTTTTGACTCACAAGAGCCTTGAACTGTAGTTCTAAAACGATTTTGTATCACGACTCACACGGGTCGTAAAATCAGTTTGGAAATTGGTTTTATCCGTCCCACAATGCATTTCATGCAATCCATGTATCGTCTCGGACATTCACCGAGCGACCGCAGCCCCCGTCTAATGCACCTTCTCGGGTCCTCCCCGAAGGACCACAGCCCCAACAAACGCATCTTCTCGGTTTCTCGCCGAAGGATCTCAGCCCCAACAAACGCACCGTCCGTCAGAGCTAACATTCACAGAACCACATGTTCATCTATCTCATCCCATACACAAATGAATAAATAAACCAGAGTTTAATGCATAAGACCATGTACAAACATTACATTTCACAAATCACGTCACATGCTACACATGTGACTCACGCAACACTTGTAACCCACGCAACATGTACCACATGCATCCGCTCCTCAGATCCCACGTATATATGTATATAACCACGTTACACATAATGACATCAAAGCCATATAATTCACCTACGCAATCCGTACATAAATGAACTAGAGTTATAAATGAACATAGCCATGTATAATTTCACATTATGATGCCACCCACCACATAACCCAACATCCACTCACATGGATAACCAAAAGCCCATAGAACCAAAACCTAACCCGAAGGCCAACACCGCTCAAGCGCTCGAGCGCACAACCACCGCTCGAGCGGTTTCCTATCGACATACATCTCTGCCACACCACCGCTCGAGCGCTCGACTACTGCTCGAGCAGTCATCGCTAGATGAAAAACCAAACCACCGCACACAACGATGCACTAACCACCACAACACAACTATGCACCAACACCCCGCATCTAACCATGCACCATATACACCCGACAAAGACCCACGACGCCCACACATGCCCAACACAAACCCACGACGCCCACACGCACCCAACACAACCCCATAAGCCACATACCCGACACAGACAACAAACCTACAGAACACCATCTAACCAAAGGCCAACACAAACCTCCCACAAAATGGTTTTCACCAAAACCCCATCTCTAGAAAAAAACACCAGACCCAACACGTCCCACACCCAACGATGCACCAACCACCACGCACAGAACTATGCCCAACACCCCGCATGAAATGACCAACACCCTCTCTGTGGCTTCAATTGATAGGACCCCATAATCCCACCAATTGAAAAACCACTAAAGGAGAGCAGTCGATCGAGCACCATAATCCAATCGATCGAGAGGCCACCACACGACCATCAAAACTCCAAAACGCCCCAAGGAACAGGAAACTAGATAAAAAGGGCCAATAAGGATGAAAAATAACCTTTTTCCAAACATTCGGCAAAAAACGGGTTAAAAACGGTTAAAAAATTTTGATATACGCTCACTATTTTGATCATAAATTTTTTTATAAAAAGAATTTTATTGTGAGAGAGGTGCCATTGGAAAGAAGACTTCTGGGGCTTCAAGTTGTGTACAAGGACGACCCAATTTTGAGTCCGGATGAGGGAGATATGATCAAAAGAAAGCGGCCCTCCACAGCTAGTCCGTTCGAGCGGACATCAGGTTCTTGAGCAAGCTACCACCCGAGAAAAACCTAAGTTTTTCTATTTTTGAGTTTCAAGCCCCCAAAACTCTTAAACACTCACTATGATACTTCAAAACACACATAAACCTACCAATTCGCATATTTTAAACACCCACGGACATACATAAGCCTAAAACATCAAGAACCACCAAGCGAAAAGCCTTTAAACCCGGTTCACCCAACCGAAAACAACATAAAATGGGTTTAAACCAAAACCCAATCTTTTTGAAACATAAATCAACTTTTCATGCATTTTCAACTGGTAAAAACACACACAATTACACGTAGCACCCTTATAAGACATGAGAGTTTAGGATCCTACCTCGTTGGGTTAAAAACTCAACGCCTCGATCCACGTGCAAAACAAAACTTCGCCGAAATAAAATTTCGTCTGGATTGGTACCGTGCCAATGCAAGGATCCGCTGTTGAATCGTCAAAAATCGAGCCTGAGCCCCCGAGAAGTTAGAGAGAAGGCAGAGAGAAAAAGGAAAAAACTTAGCTGAGAAGTTTTGAAAAATATCTTTTGAAAATATATAACGCAAGAAATTTATAGGCCACAAAAATATCTTTTTTTCTTAAACCCACGCCACAATGTCCAACGGCCCCGGGAACCAACCCCGCATACATATCTAAACCCAAACATGCATCAAAACGCATTTAAACATGCTACGACCAAAACACTAAACGCGCGCCGAAAAACGCTAAAAAAAAAATAGGTCAGGGTCTCACAACTCTACCCCCCTTAAAAGAATTTTTCCCCCAAAATTCAACATAAGGTCAAAAGAAAACAAACCGTCGATCGCAATTGACACAGGCATACGTGATGGTTAACCAAACCATTCATATGATATAGTCAATCAAGGTAAGGCATCCTAAATAATGGCTAACTTTCTCACAGACACGGGATCTACAACTCACCCCAACCTCACATCCTCACCAACCGCTACCTCAACACAGCACACCACCCACGGAGTCCACCACCAACTCCAAACCCATGGTCACGGCCTTGAACACAGCCTCGCCCTCTCCGCACAGACATCATGTCCATATGAACAATTAGATAGAATATAAGATGCAACACAACGCAAGAACATAAACACGAAAGCAGATAAGCATGCTAACACATAGCCACATAGGCTCATGCTAAAACAAACCCCACATACCTAGGAGAATCAACAAGAATGACGCGTCAATTTAGATAACCTACTCAGATTCCCTGCTAAAAATCACGTCAGCTAAACGCGTTTCTAACTTGGCTCCCAAGTTTGTTAATCCAAACGCCTAAAGACAAGACTAATCAATCTTAAGTGCAGCCCCCATGCTCACATATTCACATCATTCTCAAGCTTAACATGCTAACACGTTCATGATATCATGTATCTAAACACATGCAGTCAAGCACACGCAATCAACCTCATATGGTGATATACCCTCTCCCAACGGTTCTTAGGTATTCGAACCCAGAGCTCTGATACCATTCTGTCACACCCCAGACTCCGGTCCACGTGAAGCACCCATAAACAATCATACATAACACCCAACCCGAGAATACACTCTCAATATAAAACATACATGCATTGAATAGAACCGCCAACCGACTAACATTACACGGTTCCAACACCGGAGAACTTGTAAACATGCATGATACAGAAGAACAAAAAAAAGGAAGACTATAGATCTTTTGCCTTTCCAGCAACCTCGAATCAACCTGCATGATCGGTACCTTAAAAACATTTCAAATCCCACACTGTGAGCCAAAGCTCAGCAAAAAACTAGACAGAACATGAAATATATGCTAAACATGCTAGGAAAATGAGGTGCAATTTTTGACTCTCTTTTAATCCATTAAAACAATTTTCATAAGGAACGGGAAAGCGAGGATAAGAACCATTTTTGACTAACAAAAGCCTTGAACCGCAGTTCTAAAATGATTTTGTATCATGACTCACACGAGTTGTAAAATCAGTTTGAAAATTGGTTTTATCCGTCCCACAATGCATTTCAAGAAATCCACGTATCTTCTCGGACTTTCACTGAGGGACTGTAGCCCCCATCTAATGCACCTTCTCAGGTCCTCCCTAAAGGACCACAGCCCCACCAAATGCATCTTCTCGGCCTTTCGCCGAAGGACCTCAGCCCCAACAAACGCATCATCTCGGCCTCTCACAGAAGGACCTCAGCCCCAACAAATGCACCGTCGGGCAGAACTAACATTCACAAAATCACATGTTCATCTATCTCATCCTATACACAAATGCATAAATAAACCAGGGTTTAACGCATAGGACAACGTACAAACATTATGTTTCACATATCACATCACATGCTACACATGCGACTCACGCAACACTTGTATTCCATGCAACATGTACCACATGCATCCGTTCCTCAGATCCCACATACATATGCATATAACCATGTTACACGTAATGACATCAAAGCCATGTAATTCACCAACACAATCTGTACATTAATGAACTAGAGTTATAAATGCACATAGCCATGTTTAATTTCACATCATGACGTCACCCGCCACATAACTCGACATCCACTCAGATGGAAACCAACAGCCTACAGAACCAAAACTTAACCCGAAGGCCAACACTGCTCAAGCGCTCGAGCACACAACCACCGCTTGAGCGGTTTCCTATCGACATACATCTCTGCCACACCACCGCTCGAGCGCTCGACTACTGCTCGAGCGGTCATCGCTGGATGAAAAACCAAACCCCCGCACGTAACGATGCACTAACCACCACAACATAACTATGCACCAACACCCTGCATCTAACCATGCACAACATACACCCGATACTGACCCATGACTCCCACACGCGCCCAACACAACTCTATAAGCCACACACCCGACACACTCAACAAACCTACAGAACACGACCTAACCAAAGGCCAACACAAACCTCCCATAAAAAGATTTTTACCAAAACCCCATCTCTAGAAAAAAAACATTGGACCCAACACGTCCCGCACCCAATGATGCACCAACCATCACGCACACAACCGTGCCCAACACCCCGTATGAAATGACCAACGCCCTCTCTGTGGCTTCAATTGACAGGACCCCATAATCCCACCAATTGAAAAACCACTGAAGGAGAGCAGTCGATCGAGCCCCATAACCCAATCGATCGAGAGGCCACCACACGACCATCAAAACACCAAAATGTCCCAAGGAACTAGAAACTAGATAAAAAGGGCCAACAAGGATGAAAAATAACATTTTCCAAAACATTCGGCCAAAAATAGGTGAAAAACAGTTAAGAAATTGGCATACCCTCACTATTTTGATCATAACTTTTTCTATAAAAAGAATCTTATTGTGAGAGAGGTTTCGTTGGAAAGAAAACTTTTGGGGCTTCAATTTGAGTATAATAACAACCCAATTCCGAGTCCGGATGAGGGAGATATGATCAAAAGAAAATGGCCCTGCGCAGCTAGTCCGCTTGAGCGGACATTGGGCGCTCGAGCGAGCTACCACCCGAGAAAAACCCAGATTTTGCTGTTTTTGAGTTTCAAGCCCCCAAAACTCTCAAACACTTACTATGATGCTTCAAAACACACATAAAGCTACCAATTCACATATTTTAAACACCCACGAACATACACAAGCCCAAAACATCAAGAACCACCAAACAAAAAGTCTCTAAACCCGGTTCACCTAATCGAAAACAACACAAAAATGGTTTTGAACCAAAACCCTATCTTTTTGAAACATAAATCGACTTTTTATGCATTTTCAACTGGTAAAAACATGCACGATTACACGTAGCACCCTTATAAGACATGAGAGTCTAGAATCTTATCTCGTTAAGTAAAAAAAGCAATACCTCGATCCACGTGCAAAATGAAACTTCGTTAGAATAAAATTTTATCTGGATGGATGCGTAGCCACCGTGCCAATAGCAAGGATCCATTGTTGGATCGTTGAAAATCGAGCCTCAGGCCCCCAAGAAGTTAGAGAGAAGGCAGAGAGAAAAAAGGGAAAACTTAGCTGAGAAGTTTTGAAAAATATCTTTTGAAATTATGTAACGCGAGATAATTATAGGCCACGAAAATAGCTTTTTTTTTTAACCCGCGCCACAACGGCCAACGGCCCCAGGAACCAACCCCGCATGCATATCTAAACCCAAACATGCATTAAAATGCATTTAAACATGCTACGACGAAAACACTAAACGCGAGTCAAAAAACATCGAAAAAAAAACGGGTCAGAGTCTCACAACTCTACCCCCCTTAAAGAAATTTTGCTCCCAAAACTCAACATAAGGTCAAAAGAAAACAAACTGTCGATCGCAATCGACACAGGCATACGAGATGGTTAGCCAAACCACTCAAAGGATATAGTCAAACAAGGTCAGACATCCTAAACAATAGCCAACTATCTCACAGACACGGGATCTACAACTCACCCCAACCTCACCTCCTCACTAACTACTGCCTCAACACAGCACACCACCCACGGAGTCCACCACCAACTCCAAACCCATGGTCACGGTCTTGAACATAGCCTCGCCCTCTCTACACAGACATCATGTCCATATGAATGGAGAGACAGAACATAAGATGCAACACAGTGTAGGAACATAAACACGAAAGCACATAAGCATGCTAACACATAGCCACATAGGTTCATGCTAAAAGAAACCCCACATACTGAGGATAACCGACAAGAATGACGCGTCAATTTGGATAACCTACTCAGATTCCCTGCTAGAAATCGGGTCAGCTAAACGAGTTTCTAACTTGGCTCGCAAGTTTGTTAATCCAAGCGCCCAAAGACAAGACTATTCAATCCTAAGTGCAACCTCCATGCTCACATATACACATCATTCTCAAGCTTAACATGCTAACACGTTCATGTTATCAAGAATCTAAACACACGCAATCAACCTCACACGGTGATACACCCTCTTCCCACGGCTCTTAGGTATTTGAATCCAGAGCTCTGATACCATTTTGTCACGCCCCAAACTCCGGGCCACGTGAAGCACCCACAAATAATCATACATAACACCCAACTCGAGAATACCTTCTCAATATAAAACATATATGCATTGAATAGAATCTCCAACCAACTTACATTACACAGTTCTAACACCGAAAAATGTGTAAACATACATGATACATAAGAACTAAAAAAAGGAAGACTATAGATCTTCCATCTTTTCAGCAATCTCGAATCAACCTGCGTGACCGGTACCTAAAAAATATTTTAAATCCCATACCATGAGCCAAAGCTCAGTAGAAACTAGACAGAACATGAAATATATGCTAAACATGCTAGGAAAATGACGTGTGTAATTTTTTACTCTCTTTCAAGCCATTAAAACAATTTTCACAAGCAACGGGAAAGCAAGAATAAGAACCATTTTTGACTCACAAGAGCCTTGAACCGCAGTTCTAAAATGATTTTGTATCACGACTCACACGGGTCATAAAATCAGTTTAAAAATTGGTTTTATCCATCCCACAATGCATTTCATGCAATCCATGTATCTTCTCGGACTTTCACCGAGGGACCGCAACCCCCGTTTAATAAAATTAAATACTAAAAATCTAAGTTTCAGCATACTAACCTTAACAACAACATGTCTAGGCCGTGGCTAAAGAAGTGGGGAAACTATTGGAAGCTGGGGCAATAAGAGAAGTTTAATACCCAGAGTGATTGTCTAATACAATGGTGGTTAAGAAGAAGAATGGAAAATGGAGAGTGTGCATGGATTTCACGAATCTGAACAAGGCATGTCCGGAAGACAACTTTCCCTTTCCAAAAATTTATCAGCTCGTAGACTCAACAACAGGACACCAACGCATGAGTTTTTTAGATGCGTATCGGGGTTATCACTAGATCGCCATGCTCGGCTAGGATCAAGAGAAGACTTAGTTCATTATCCCGCGAGGTACCTATTGCTACAAAGTCATGTTGTTCGGCCTCAAGGACGCCAGTGCACCAGAGGATGGTCACAAAGATGTTGGCGGGTCTTGAAATGGCGTCGAAGCTTGGTATCCCCAGCCTGGAAGTGTTTAGCGACTCCCTACTAGTTCTCAACCAACTAAAAGGGGAGTATGAGGTAAGAGACGACAGAATGGACAAGTATCTCTAAAAGGCCACAAATGCTATGAAGAGATTTGCAACGATCAAAGTTAAGAAGATAGGCCGAGCTAACAATAGTCATGCAGATACACTGGTCAGTCTGGCCTCGACAACAACAGCAATCGAAGAAATGACAGTTGTAGTGCAAATCCTCCCAAGGCCGAGCATAGACTAATCGCATAATGAACAGCGAAAAGTCCTTCCAACCGAGCAGTCTCCATCCTGGATGGACCCCATCGTATCGTTCTTAAAAGACAGCATCTTACCACCCGAGAAGAAAGAGGCACACAAAGTTAGGCTGAAATTGGCCCATTTTTTGCTATCTCAAACTTACAAATTATATCGTTGTTCCTACATAGGCCCCTATCTATTATGCATACACCCAAGTCTGGTGGAGGACCACCTCTACGAAATTCATGATGGGATATGTGGCAGCCACACCGAGCAATTTTCTAGAGGTACTGGTGGCCCTACATGCAAAAGGACGCCTAGTAATATGTGAAGAGGTGCGAGAAATGCCAATTGTTCTCTCCTTTCATCCATCAACCTGCAGGGAAGCTAAATCCCTTAACAAGTCCCTGGCCGTTTGCGTAGTGGGGGCTAGACATCATTGGATCATTCCCCAAAGTAATGGGAAACAAGAAGTTCATGGTGGCAGCGACAGACTATTTTACCAAGTGGATCGAGGCAGAACCACTCTCCAACATAAGGGAGTCTGGCATGAAAAAGTTCTTATGTAATAATATCATAACAAGGTTCAGGATTCCCCGTGTCCTCATTTCGGACAACGGTACTCAATTCGACGGAAGACTATTTTTTCAATTCTACACTAAACTAAAAATAGAGTTCTATAACTCCACCCTAGCGTACCCACAGTGCAACGACTAAGCACTATCTTAGTCGGGATCAAGAAGAGGCTAGAAAAGGCAAAGGCGAGATGGGTGGATGAGCTCCCCATTGTATTATGGGCCTATCGAACTATGCTGCAAAGATCCACTGGGGAAACTTCTTACTTAATGGCCTATGGCACTGAGGCAGTAATCCTGTTTGAGATCGGCCTTCCAACTATGAGAACTGACGAATTCAATCTCGAGCAAAATGGAGAACTACTAGCCAAAGATCTGGACCTAATTGAGGAATGAAGAGAAGAAGCACTACTATGGATTAGATCTTATCAACAAAAGATGAGCCGAGATTACAACAAGAGGGTCAGACCCCAAGAGTTCGGCCTTAGGGATCTAGTTTTAAGAAAAGTTATAGGTAACACAAAAGTACTGGGGGAAGGGAAGCTAGAGCCGAATTGGGAAGTGTCATATAGAGTCAGATCAATTGTGGGCCTTGAAGCCTACAATCTTGAAGATGCAAATAGAAAAAAAAGGTCCCTCAACCATGGAACTCGGCCAACCTAATGGTTTTTTTTGTCATTAAAGTACTTTATATTTCCCAAACTTTGTCAACATCAATGAATGAAGGATTTTTTGAAAGATCACGAATTCGCATCTTGTCTCTATCACTTACTTAAAGCAAGCCAGCTCGTCCATGAGGATAGAACATCCTCTGAAGAGTAAGAATAACTCCTAGGGTTTCTAACAACCCCTTAAAGAGGCCAGCTTGTCCATGAGGATAGAACATCCCTCTTAGGAGTTAGAATAACTCCCTGGGTTTCTAACAACCCCTCAAAGCAGGCCAGCTTAGCCACGAGGATAAAACATCCTCTTAGAAGTTGGAATAACTCCTAGGGTTTCTAACAAACCCTTGAAGAAGCCAGCTTGGCCCTATACAACATATAGTAAAATCGAGGAGCAAAACAAAATTGAATTTGCAACCTAGAAGAAATAATAAAAGCATGCAGAACTAAAAATATAAAACAACAGAGGTTGGAATAACAAGCATGCAAGAAGAACCAAAGTAAAAAGATACATTTTCATTACAAAATAGGAAGAGCACACTTTGGGGCCAGTCCGACCTTACATCGAGCAAAATGATCGAACTGGAAATCTTGGCAAAAAGTAAAAGCAAGCAAAATAAATAAATAAATAACTAAAAACAAGAAGCATCGACAGTACAGTATGCAGAAGTACATCTGATGAAGTTAGGCCTGGTTGTCCACCACCTCAAGTTGAGTTACCCCTTCACCATCCCCTTCGTCGGGTATCTCCACTACTTCCTCCCTAGCAAAGGCCGGAATACAGAGGTTGGAGGCTGTGTCCTCGAAATCCTCAAGATGGTAAGGTGGTAGCTCAGTTGGAAGCTCTGGGTCGGTATTGGTACCTCCACCTTCTTGAGGAATGGGGTCAGCTCCAGGGGGTGGGGGCACCTCGGCCCACAAGGCTGAATCAACGAGCACCCCCGCCTTCTCCAGCCTTTGCTTATATCCGAGTCAATTAGTTCGGCACGAACGCTCATCACTTTCTTCAGCAAGTGGGCACCGCACTCGTCCCAACCCTGCTACTAGTTACGATCATCCCTTTCCTCTAGTGTAGCATCCACATCGGCAACAACCTTCTTAAACATCTCCACCTTGACTTTGGCAGCGTCAAGGAGGCCTTTCAGCTCCGAATTGGTAGCTGCAGTCAGTGAGGCCTCCTCCTTGGCCTTCCACGCTTCCTCCTTTGCCTTTCCCAATTCCTCTTCCATGGTCCAGAGTTTCTACTCCAGCTCTTTCCCAAAGGCGACCATGGTAGCTCGGATAACCTCCAGATCTTGCATCTCTTTCTGAAGGAATTCGAAGGCCGTACCCACCTTTGGAGCCTCCCATAACAGCTTGACGTATTGCTCTTTAAGGACCATCGTGGCTTGGAGATGCTAAAAAAATGAAGAGCAGAGAAACACAAAATTGCATTGACAAAATGTAGAAATGAAATACTTGATAAAAGGGGGAAGGTATCACATAGCATACCCCAATGCTGAGCTGGTACGCCCTGTTGAAGAGGGATAGCATGGTCTGCTGGCGGTGGTCATCCATGTCCATGGGGAGGGTAAGCCCCTTAGCTAGGCCTCGTGATATCTTCCCTTCCTAGGAGGAGTTAGCAATGGTGATCTGTCAACCTCTAATAACAAAAGATGGAGTCTAGGCCTTAGGTCCGAGATCATCCACCCCCACGTTCGCCCTCTGACCATAAGGGGAGTGTCGTCAGAAGCAACCCGGGGTCTCTGAGGAGCTTAGCTTGGCGGTGAACTCTCGACTTAACGGCATTGTGCAGCTGAAGGTGCTCGGGGTAGCAGAACCGATGCTACCATTTCCTTGGTTGTGGGAGGAGACAGCAGGGGAATCTTTGGGGTAAACTCCCTTGGAGGTGGGGGTATGGGAACCGTGATCCTGGTAGCTGGCCCAGCTGAGGTGGTTGCCACATTTATGCCCAAGGTAGACTCTCGGATGTTGAAGCTGGTTTTGACTCTCGGTATGGCTGGAGCAGGGACTTCGAGACTTCGGTGTCGAATCACTCAGAGGTAGCTGGGGGTGTAGTTGAGTAGGACAGGGGCAAAATGAGATCCTGTGACTGCCAAGCAATGGTTGACTTCAGCAACCTGAGCTTGTCTTCAACGCCGTTGAGAAATGTTCACCTCTACAAAAACATAAGAAGTTAGCTCAGCGATAGTAGTGTATAATATAAAATAAATAGCAAAACAATAGAAAAATCAAAGTGTAAGAAGACGGGCTAACCTGGGTTGCGAGGGACACGGGGCACACATCGGCCCAGCTGTTCAGCATGGTCCGACTAAAACTCGAAGTCCCTGCCGACCAGGATGTAATCCTCCCCGTGCTTGTCAGTCTTGGATAAGTCATGCACCAGGGCCAGGTTTCTATCCCTTTATGGCAAATAATAGGTGTGATGCCCCGTTCTCCGGGCACGTCGGGACATATATAAATATAAATAAAAGAATATTCTAGCCATTCATTCATATTTACATACATTAGTTATTACATCATAAAAGAGTTCTAAACTGATCAAAGTACTTAACTATTATAGTTTCACCAACAAATTTCAAAAATTACACTAAGCACGAAAAACTAAATATAAGAACAAAAGCAGAGATCCCGACTCCTCCGAATGCATTAGTAGAATCTACATGCTCTTGGAACTCACTTTGTTCTTCAAACTCTTCTTCTCTCTCTAGGCTGACTTTCTCCAAGAACTCCTCCTCACATGTGGCACGAATGCCATAAGCCAAGGCCTAGAAGCAAAACACATTAACCTTCTAACTAATCTCACGGCACAAAATTCACCACGACGCATACCATATAACACCCAGTACAGTTTATAGTCAAGGAGACAGACCAATTTATAATAGGATAGCAAATAAGTCAATAAGCATGCGTATATGAGATGCTGTGTGTGAAATACAGATGCTCAACCCAACAGGCACCTAGATTACAACAGGACTGCCACCCCGGGAATCACTGCAGTAGACTTTTACGGGTATTTAATCACCAAAGCCATCATCGCGCCTCGTTGCGAATAGTAACTGCATCGTCAGGTGTCATGCCATAGCTATTTTACTCAATGGTAACGGCGTGGGGTTCGCGCCACACTCCAGGCCAACAATATTCAAAAAATTATTTCAAACACCGGGGACGCACCCATGGTGTATAAACCAAATCTGTAATACCGGGGATGCACCCAGGGTGTACAAGGAGAATTCATCCCAAGCAATTTGTCCCACCTTAAGACTCATGATGCCTTCGCTGGTGTCAACCCAAGTCCAAGCTATCGAAATCAGAATGCTAGCGATGAACCCATGGTGTTCAACAATATCCATAAATCATTTCAAACATCGGGAATGCACCCAGGGTGTATAAATCAAATCTGTAACACCGGGGACGCACCCACAGTGTACAAGGGGAATACATCCCTAAACATTTTCAAAAAATGGCAACTAGGAACGCTCTAGACTTAGAATCAAGAAAGACAATTTCAATACATTCCATCCCAACAACGGTTTGCACAGAAGGACTCCAATATGCCAGGATGCAAGTGACAATGTCAATGATGTTTGGTGTGGATCTCAAATACAACCATCTATAGCATGGCATCAACTAGTATGACAAGATTCATGGTATAACGTGTAAAGCATAAGGTACAAGTATGTGAAGTATAAGCTATAATTCTTAAGATATGATTCAAACATGATAGCAGGAGTTCTAAATCATCATACATTCACTTAAAAATACTAATCAACTAATTCAAATAAATCATCATAAAAAAACTCGAGTCTCATAGTAAAGGGTACTCAAATCGCACTTGGCAACTTTTAAAGCAAAAATCGAGTATTAAATTAAAAGGGCCAACAAGGTTTTGGGACATCTAGGCTTGCAATCAAGTTATGATTTTTAAATACCATTTAGATAAAAATATTTTCTACAACTCTCATGTTTGACACTAAGGCCAAAACCTAAGGCAAAAGGGTGAACAAAACATTCTAAGCAAAAACAGTTCAGCACTTTTCTTAAGATTTTACCAAAAACATGCTTCTGTTGGTCTTGGTTTTGGAGTATCTAATTAAATCCAAATGAGCCCATTGGTAAGTATGTTCTAGTTAAACATGTTCCCTACAAGTTTCATGTTTAGAATTAAGGGTAGTTGTTTAGAACAAGTTAGACTTGTTGGCCATTTTAGAAAATAGGTTCTGTTAGCCGCTAAAACTTAGCAGAGCCAATTTTGGACAGAGGGTTTGAAACAATTTTGGGGTATCATCCCGAGGCTTTAAGGTCTGATTTTTGGGCATCAAGTACTTCAATATGTTAACTACAATGTTCATATAGACCACTGTTGGAATAGGTCACTAAAAATAGGAGTTTTGGGCTATATAAAAATATGTGACAGAAGTGTCCATTGAGGGCTGAAACTCATCAGAGAATTTCAAAGGGTTTGTGACCTATCAAAACTCAATATTTTATGCTTATTTTTGGTGTGTAGATAGATATACATATTATCGACAACTTTCATGTTTCGACCAAAGTTCGGATCTCATTTTAAACTAGGGTTTCCAAGTCGGTAGTATTGACTGGTCGAAAAATAACACATTCTGGTAATATTACAATATCTCGAGTTCTACTTATGCAAATGAGTTGAAACCAAATTTGGATAAAAAATAACACAAAAATATAAACTGACATAAAGAACATGCTTAGATCAATTTCTTACATTGAGTTATGGCGTTCAAAATCTCAAGGCAGAAACATTTATGTTCTCAAAAATAAAGTCTGTTAGGGTCTAAGTCTTCTACTTATGTTATGTCAAGTTTTTTTTTCATTTCTTGGCATGCTTGTGTTTTAGACTTTAATATCAAGGCTCCAGCGCACTTAGAAGTCATCAAACTCAAAGATAACAACACACAACTGTAGACACCCCAATTTGACCCCGCTTAATCTTAGGCGAATTCGATGATGAAAACAGGTGGAATAGTGCACCAGTACGATCTTCGGGAAGTGATCCAAGCTCGGTATTTGAACCCAAACATCAAAAACCTTCAAACCAGTGAAATTGTACCGAACCATCGATAACTTGTTACCCAAGTCACTACCAGAAGTGGCGCCCGCCATGTTTATTGTGGCAGCCGTCAATAGAACCTCTTAGAAACCCTAGCCAAAAGTGGCAGCCGCCAACTCCAACATGGCGACCGCCAACTCACATTGTGGCGGCCGCCAATAGAATCTTGTGGAACCTTTTCCAAATCTAACGGCTGCCAACTTGCATTATGGCGGCCGCCAACTCCAAATGGCCTGACATGTCTTAAAATGTGGAAGCATCTCATTGGTTGAAGAATTCTATAAATACCGTACCCCAGCGTACGTTTTCAGTACGAATTAGTGAGAGAGACTCTGCCGATACATCGAGCGATCCTGATCCCCGACACTAAACCCCTGCCGAGATACTGAGATCCGAGCCTTCTAATGCCTACATTGCAACCCTAGCTTGAATTTTCACCTGAGGATTGGTACCCCGAGGCACATTCCACAACTTGAGGATTTCTCGGCAATTTAGGTAACTTGTTTGGATCATCGGTCCTTCTAGCTCCATTTTCTCTCTTTTGGAGTGACCGGATTACTTTAATTGTTCTATCTCTATTATTGCTTTTATTATTTATAATTATTTCATTCATGTTTAAGTTCAATTTTTTTTTGGCTTAATTGGTTTACTTGTCTTAGTTCTTTACTTATCTACATTAAGCTAATTAAATCATTAAATGGTGCTAATATTCTTTAACAATTACAATTTAATAATGTTGTTAATTGTTATAACAATATACCTACATTTATGTGAATGTGGTAATCAATACTACATTTCACATTTAGGTTAAATGATTGTTTTTTAATCCCTTTTGTTTTGCTAGCATTAATTTAATTTTCTTTATTAGCTTTTATTTTAAATTTTCTTTACTTTTCTTGTTATGATAATTTAGTATTCTAGAATCCATTTTCTTTTCCTTCATTTTAGTTAGTTTAATTTCTGTTACTAAGCACTTCACTTTATTTTCTTTTCTTGTAATTCTAATTTAATGTTTTGTTTTATTTTCTTTCTAGTATAGTATTACTTCCCTAACTTCTTCTTTCTATAATAGTGTAATTTTCTTCCATAGCATTCATT
>JAUMHN010161704.1:0-22456 GCA_032360265.1 Heliamphora ciliata
ATGTAGAGGGCATGAGAGTCAGATGTATGGCAGCATAGTTTTGAGTATAAGTGGGAGATTATTAGGGTTGGTATACTGAAAATCATGTTTTTAGTAATTAATTTTATTTTAATAAAATAAATTTTTTATTTTATGAGAATCTTTATGAACAATGTATGTGTATCATTGTTCTTCAATGTTATGCATGGATGTCCGATATACTGTATAGTATTTAATCTGTTGTGTAGATTATGGCTTACACACATAAGATCAGATTTTAGGTTCTTACAGAATATAAGTTTTATGTTCACAATTTAGATAGAAATGAATATACCATCGGTACGACAATAGCACAGAGTTTTAGTAGGCTTGTCTTGGTTACAGGGAACAGATAATAGCGTCGTCTATTGTTCTAACTCTCTCTGCTAATACACTTTATGTGTATTGAATGGGACATTTGGGGTAATTAATTTTATACTGAATAAATTAATTAATTTATACCACAAGTATATTATGAATAGTGCTTATTCTCTTAATTCTGAAATAATTATTGATTTGTGTATATTTAATATTCGTTATTTTGATTCATTAGAGGGTGCGATCTTATATGGTTCTATATTCTCAGTGAGTTGGATAGCGGTATTATTTATATGAAAAATATTAATTATTGATGATAGCGGTATTATTTATATGAAAAATATTAATTATTGACGGAATTCACGTCTCGAAAGATCAAAATTGACGATACCACTTTATGGATGCTTATAAGTTTTGATCAGGCCAAACCCTACAGGTGGATTTAATTATCTGGCGGTCAAATAAGTTAAGCGAAAAGGGTTTAAGGAATATCAAGATGCTGATTAAATTAAATTGTCAGTAGTTAAATTTAATTGGCGGGTATCGGGAGTCTTAACGTGGGGAGAAATGGTAAGCATTTAATAACAAGAGCTCAATGCAAGAAGGTCTTGAGAATATGGGTCAGAGTGCAATTATAGTTCTTTAGTGGTGTGAATTTAATTCAGTATTTTATGGAAATTGCAAAAATCGCTCCGTCTTTCCATAATTGCAGAAGCTGCTTGTAGGTATCTGTGTTTCACTGGAAGTCTTACTCATAATTACTCGCTAGGTTCCTGCTATAGCCCTGTATATATATATATATATATATATATGCCGGTAGATTAAACCAGTTTGATATATGATATATATCACATATCATATTTTTTGTCTTTCAAGATGAAAGATATTTGGGTTCTGCTGGTATGAGTTCTCGATAGTTCGTAGCTCACACTACGTTCGGAGATTGCGTAAGGGAATACAGTAGAAGATCTGATAGGAGCTTTAACTCAGAATCAAGTCGTAGTTGAAGATTAGATCAACAAAAGGTATTCTTCTAAATTAACTTTGGTTGCACGGGTTTTATTTTGATCGTTCGACGTCAAAAGTTTTATCTGGAGCCTATTTTGGCATTTTCCCGTCCAGTTATTTTTTTCGTTAATCATTTTTAAAAATAATAATCTTGGCAGTATTGCCTTCCACAATTACGCTTTACTGTGATAATAGCAGAGTAGTTGCAAACTCGAAGGAGCTAAGGGTCCATAAGAAAGGCAAGCACAATGAGCGTAAGTACCACCTAATACGAGAAATTGTATAGAAAGGTGATGATACTGTGACCAAGATTGCATCAGTAGACAACCTTGCAGATCCTTTTACAAAGAGCTTATTGGCTAAGACTTTTTTCAGTCATGTAGAGGGCATGGGAACCAGATGTAAGGCAGCATGATTTTGAGTATAAGTGGGAGATTATTAGGGTTTGTATACTGAAAATCATAATTTTAGTATTTACTTTTATTTTTAATAAAATTAATTTTTTATTTTTATGAGAATTTTTATGAGCAATGTACGTGTATCATATCTTTAATGTTATGCATAGATGTCCGATATTCTGTATAGTATTTAATCTAGTTTGTAGAGTACGACTTGTACACAGAAAATCAGATTTTAGGTTCTTGCAAAATATAAGTTTTATGTTCACAGTTTAGATGAAAATGGACATACTATCAGTACGATTATAGTATAGAGTTTTACTAGGCCTGTCTTGGTTACGAAAAACAGATAATTGCGTCGTCTATTGTTTCGACTCTCTATGCTAGTACACTTTGTGTGTATTGAACAGGACATTTGAGGTAATTAATTTTGTACTGACTATATAAATTAATTCACACCTTAAGGTTATTATGAATAGTGCTTATCCTCTTAATCCTACAATAATTATTAATTTACATATATTTAATATTCGTTATTTTGATTTATTAGAGGGTGCGATTTTATATGTGTCTGTATTCTCTGTTAGTTGGATAGCGGTATTATTTATATAGCAAATATTAATTATTGACGGAATCCACATCCTGAAAGATCGGACTTGACGATACCCACTTAAGAATGCTTATAAGTTTTGACCGGGCCAAATCCTGCAGGTGGATTTGATTATCTGACTGTCAAATAAGTTAAGCGGAAGGGCTTAAGGAATATAAAGATGCTGATTAAATTAAATTGTCAGTAATTAAATTTAATTGGCGAGTATCAGAAATCTTAACGTAGGGAGAAATGATAAGCATTTAATAACAGGAGCTCAATGCTAGATGGTCTTGAGATTATGAGTTAGAGTGCAATTACAGTTCTTTAGTGGTGTGAACTGTAATTCAGTGATTTATGAAAATTACAGAAATCGCTGCTGATTTTCCATAATTGCAGAAATCGATGATAGGTGTCCGTGTTCCGCTGGAAGTCTTACTCATAATTACTCCCCAGGTTCCTGCTGCAACCCTATATATATGCAGGTTGACTGAATCAGTTTGAGAACATAACTTGTCTTTGAAGACTAAAGATATCTGGGTTCTGCCGGTACGAGTTCTCGATAGTCTGTAACCCACACTATGTTCGATAATCGTGTAAGGGAATATAGTAGAAGATCTAACAGGAGCTTCAACTTAAAATTAAATCGTAATTGAAGAATCGTCCGGTAAAAAGGTATTTTTCTAAATTAACTTTGGTTGCACGGGTTTTATTTTTGACCGTTCGACGTCAAAAGTTTTATCTAAAATTCGTTTCAGCGTTTGCCCGTCAAGTTAATTTTTACCGAAAATCATTTGCAAAAACAATGATTTTGGCAATTTTTCCTCCAACAATAGAAATACTAAGTGTCACATCATCGTCCAGGCTAAGATTCTAGACAATCGAGATTACCACCCCGGCATCACAGCCATTAAGATCAATATAGTCACATGACTCAAAGAGTTACTTAGGCTAGATATGCGATATAGACAAACATTCTATAGGTACACGCTTACCTACCCAGATCTAATCACATCACCCATTATAACATAACGTACATACGTAACCCCACGTTTTACAATCAAACCTCTAACTTTCAGTCGACTATTCAACCTCTAATCAATCATAATTGCTTCCATCCAGCATCAACCTAAACTTTTAACTCGTACATCGGTCCCGTGAACTGTAAACACCCCAATTTGACCCCGCCTAATCTTAGGAGAATTTGATGATAAAAACAAGTGGAATGGTGCCTCAATCTGATTCTCAGGAAGTGATCCAAGCTCAGTATTTGAACCCAGAACCTTCAAACCAATGAAATTATGTTAAACCACCAATAACTTGTTATGCAAGTCATTCCCAATGTGGCAACAGCCATGTTCATTGTGGCGACCGTCAAAAGAACTTCTTGGAAACCCTAGCCAAAAGTGGCGGCCACCACCTTCAACCTGGCGACCGCCAATGTGCATTGTGGCGACCGCCAATAGAACCTTGTTGAACCTTTTTTAGACATGGCGACCGCCAACTCCAATTGGCCTGACATGTCCTAAAACGTGGCAGCATCTCATTGGTTGAAGAATTCTATAAATACCGTACCCGAGCGTACGTTTTCAGGACAGAATTTTAGAGAGAGATTTAGTGAGAGAAACTCTGCCGAGTCGCCGCGTAGTTCCGAGCCCCGACGCCGAAACCCTACAGAAATACCGAGATCTGAACCTCCAACACCAACATTAAAACCCTAACTTGAGATCACCATCCGAGGATTGGACCATTGAAGCACATTCCCGACTTGAGGATTCCCAACAATCCAAGTACTTTGCTTGGATCCCCGGTTCTTCTTACTCCATTTTCTACCTCTTTGGAGTAACCGGGTTAATTTGATTACTTCATCTTTACTACGTCTTTGCATTGCTTATAGTTGCCTTGTTTATGTTTGAATTCAATATTTAGTTTATTTAGCTTACTTACTTTATTTACTTGCTTACTTGCATTAAGTTATTAATTCATCAATTAGTGATAACATAATTTGACAATACGACTAAAATAATGTCGTTATTGTTATAATACAAGCGCTTACATAAAAATTATTACAATTGTCAATATTGCACCCATTTAATGCTAATTTTTTTTAATCTTAATTTAGAGTTTCCTTGCTAGTATTTTATTTCCTTTCCTTTTAATATTAGTTTAATGCTAATATGCCTTTTCTTTCCTTTTTCTTATAATGTAGCTTTATTTTGCGTTTAATATGTTGTTCTATTTTTTTTCTTTCCTTTTAATGTTAGCTTAAAATTCATTCATTAGCATTAATTTCTTTTAGCATTTATTTTCTTTTTTTCCTTTTCTTTTCTTATAATATTAGTTTAATGTTCCTTTTCTTTAATGCATTAGTTTAATACTCTTTTAATAGTTTTATTTTTCTTTTCTTTAAACATTAGTTTAATATTCTTTTCTAACATTTTATTTTATTTTCTTTTCCTTTATTACTAGCTTTTATAATGTAGCATTTTATTTATTAGTTTTATTTTTCTTTTAAAGTTTCATTTTCTTTTTCTTTTAATGTTTCATTTTCTTTTTCTTTTAAAGTTTCATTTTCTTTTTCTTTTAATGTTAGTTTAGTTTGTTTTTTTTTTCTTTCATAGCACTTATTACATTTTTTTTTCTTAAACCCAAAAATTATAAAAAGTATTTTAAGCTAATTTCCATCTTTAAGTGTATTTTTTTTCTCTTTTGTTTTGTTTTTTTTTTTTCTTTTGTTTTGTTTAAAAACATAATGTGAATGGTTAGATTTTCTTTTTATTAGTTTAATAATATTTTTTAGCTTTCTATTTTAGCTTAATGTTCTTAGTTTAGGTGTATTAGCTCATTTTGCAAATAATGCCAATCTTAATTCCTTAATTTTTAGTTTCTTTTCCTTCACTTTTAGAATTCTTTATCTTTGATTTAATTTTCTAAACCATCCTTTTTTTCTTATTTTCTTTTAGTTAAAATCTTTAAGTTTTCTTTTGTCATAAGACTCTTATTTCTTTGTCAGTAAACTTTCTTTTAATATAGGTTTTTCTATACGTATTTCTTTTTCCTTTTATTAAAAACTCATCATGTTAATGCTAGCCTTGTTTGTTTTGATAATGAGCATATTTTAGTTATTTTTCTTAAAATTTTGTTTAGAATAGTTTAGCATATTTTGTAACAATCAACGTTTAGATAATTTTAACAATTTATAGCATTTTTTTGGCATTTTATTTAAATCATGATAGCTTAGGTTATTTTGATAAAATTGCATACGAGTGTGTTTCATGTATCCTTTATTTAGAAATTGCAAGCCATAGGATTTGGAATTTTTTTTAATACTTGTTTTATTTGGCGTTCTATATACATATGTTATGTATTCTCTATATTTGATTTTGGGTGTTCTCTCCTTACCTCCATTTTATTTATTTGTATGCATTTGAGAAATCATATTAAAGAACTAATGATGATTAGTAGAAGCCAACCTTTTGGTTGGGTGAACGGGGTGCCTAATATCTTTCCTGATTCGTACTTTAACCCCCGAATCCCTTTTTTTTCTCTGGTTAAACATTTTGAAGATCAGTAGTCATTTTTTGTTTCTTAGTTTTTTTTCAAAAACTAAGTGGCGACTTTATTTTTAACAAAAATTGATTTTCAAAATTTGATTTTTAAGGTGTTAAAATATTTTTTAAACATCTTTTGATTTTTTTATTTTTGAACATTTTTCAAAATGAACCCCAAAATCCCGGCGGTACAGTATTTTCTGACGACTTTACTGGGGATTGGTTTATAAAATCAAAAAGAGGGCTAGACTTTAAAACATCATTGGTTCTTAATAAAAATTTCTCATTTGTATTTTCACATGCATGTGCAATGTTCTTCAAACCCCCCTTCTTGGTCGACCCGATGCCCTAAACGTTTATCAGTTTTGGAGATTATTGGGAAGATAGGAAACTGGGGATTGGTTTATAAAATCAAAAAGAGGGCTAGACTTTAAAACATCATTGGTTCTTAATAAAAATTTCTCATTTGTATTTTCACATGCATGTGCAATGTTCTTCAAACCCCCCTTCTTGGTCGACCCGATGCCCTAAACGTTTATCAGTTTTGGAGATTATTGGGAAGATAGGAAACCCTTACTGACTGTACGCTATCATATGTGCAGTAAAAGAGTTCAAGCATACTGTTTGACTATGTCCTACATGGGAGGTATATATCAGGTTCTATTCAAAAGGTACCCTATTTGATTGACCAAAATTGGTTTTTTGCATATAGTAGCTTAGAACCCCCGATTAGGTGTGCTAACCCTAGTATGATTATATGTTTTGATTGCGTATTGTTAGGATTGCTTGTTTGACCTTAAACTAGTTCCTTTTCTGCGTTCGGCTCGAGTTTTCTGTTATCCTTTGCTTAGGTTAGTTTTTCCATTGGGTTCTTACCCGAGTTTTGTCTTTTCACCATGTTTGGTTTTCACGCCATAGTTTTTTTTCTCAAGATCATGCCTGTGCTTTGCTTCGAAGCCTCTAGGATAGTTTCTCTCTCTTTTGGGTTCTTCTTGGGTTGTCAGTTTCTTCCCCGTTATTGTATTAGGCTCGCTTTCTTCGAACCTTAGTTATACCCGTGTGAGCTAGTCTTGCTTTTCTACCGGAGTGCTGCGCATTAGAATCCTAGTTTGAACTAATCTCTTGAGGGTTATAATGGTTTTCTTGCAGAAATGTTGTCCGTTTTTCCGCTTAGATGGACCTTCCCTCTAGAAATTAGTTGATCCCCTTCTTAGCCATCATTCTGGTTTTTAGGTCATCCTATTGTTATGTTACCAGTATGAGCCTAGTAGAAGCATTGTTCTATCTTTTGTGATTATTTGCTTATGATTTTCTGTTTCGGGTATCTGGAATGTTTACTGTCTGTCATCAAAATTTTATCCGAGAAGTATCTTATACTGCTCATTCTGCTTTTGGGATCTAGGACTTTTTACGGGTTTACAATTGAGCCAGGAAGAGTACAGTTAACATGTGTTTGGGAGAGATCAGAATCAGGCAGACTTCACAGAGTATCTGAACAGCTAGCTGAGTCATCAAAAATAGTAGAGAATGAAGTTAACATGACAGCTCTGATATGAGCTATTACTAAGATACAGAGAGCTGTGGAGCAACAGACCCAAGCTCAAAACCAATGTCAGGCGCAGATCCAGGCAATTCAATCACGTCTGCCAGGTGCCAACGGATAGCCAGAGGATACCAATGAGAACAACAAAGACTTCTGGGATGATAACCAAGGACTGAAGGCACCACAAGTTGCTGTGCCACTTCGGGTTCCCTGCCCGATGGTGGTAAAGGAAGAAATTACTGCTCAGTCTAGGGAATCTACGCTGGCGAAAAAGTTCGATCGAATGGAGAAGGTGTTGAAAAAGGACAAAGGTGTAGAAGAATGCATGTTGGAAGTAGGTGGCATGTGCCTATTCCTGGATGCCAAATTACCTGAAAAGTTCAAGATGCCAGAGATGAAGAAGTTTGATGGCACTCGAGATCCCTGTATTCATCTGAGAATGTATGTCAAAACTCTTTCCCCCATGGGAATTGATGATCAACTCAAGGCCCAATTGTTCCACCGATCACTTTCTAGAGCAGCACAAAGGTGGTTCCTTTCTTTAGAGGTGGCCAAAACTAGAACTTGGGAAGATATAGCCACTATATTCATCAGTCAATATAGCTACAATGTCTAACTTGATGTAACCACCCGAGAGCTAGAAATAACTCGCCAAGAGAATCAAGAATTGTTTACTGATTTCCTGACAAGGTAGAGGGGCAAAGCCGCCAAGATGATGAATCAACCCACTAAGAAAGAACAGGTGAGGATCGTGGTTAAGAATCTGCAGTCCTCACTGAAGCGTTACCTTATCACACAACCACTTTCTACCTTTGAATAGCTGTTTGATGCTGGGGTACAGATTGAAGTTGCCATACAATTTAGGACTATCAAAAAAGATGAGCCTAACCAAATATCAAGAAGGACATTCCCTGCAACCAACCAAAACCAATTTGTTGCCACTAACCTCGTTTCCCGCCCGAAGGAGGTGAATCTTCTAAACCCTTCATTCTCCGCTCAACAATCCAACAATACCCAACAGTCAAACAATGGTCAACAGCAACAAAGGCCAAGGAGGGTCTTCACTACCCTCAACATTTCACTATCCACAGCCCTAAATCGACTTGTCGAGAAAGGGCTTGGACCCCATGCCGGTACTTGATCCCCTACCACTGCGGTTTAATGCTTCTCAGTACTGCGCCTTCCACCAAGGTCATGGGCATTTTACTGATAAGTGTATGAGACTGCGTCATGAGATCCAGAATCTCATTGACAACAAGGTAATCCCTCCACCATCTGCTACTCTAAAATCGAATGTCATGACCAACCCACTGCCAAACCATGCAAAGCAAGTTAGGGTAAATTACATGTCTTTGGGGCAATCAGAAGATCCGAGCTGATATATCTGTTCAGCATATCTGTCGCGCTCTCATGTTTCAGCAACTGAGGATCAGACAGCATGCTCAATTATTATGGCTAGAAGCGGCCGGGATAGGATAGAGGAATGGCATGATAATACCTGGGGATGGTATCAAATGGTAATCCAAGCCTACAAGCAAGAAGAGGAGGAACGTAGTGAGGAAGATGATTGGCCGCTAGATTATTCGGCACGACCTTATGGGTATGGCCACGTGCTTAATGGCATTACTCTTCCCCAACATTTTGAGGAGGAGATATGTGTCGATGAGATGCAATCCTATTAGCTGGTAAGGGTCGTGCTGAAATCAGATGTGGCTAAGTGGACCAATTTTTAGGTTGCTCGATAACAACACGGGGATTACATTGGAGAAGACATTTGGGAAGAATTTGATAATACGTGGGCTATTGAGGATGATGAGAAAAGAAGAGGAAGAGTAGTGGTAGGCGGGTTAGATGATTTGTGGGCATTTGAAAGCCCTCTGTGCATAGACGAAGTAAAACAGGCCAAAGGTACAATATCGGGGCTGTGGGATCCCGAGAATGGTGTGGAACATCTAACTAGGAGTGGACGGCATTTCAAGTCGACTCAGTTAGAGAAAGGACAGTCCAGCGGGAAAGGAAAAAAGAAAGAATAAAAAGAAGAGAATGACATTGTGCTGAAGCAGCCTAAAAAGACACAAGCCAATGTCAGCATTTGGGGTTTATTGATGGCCTCGCACAAACATAGACAAGCTGTGCTGAAGGTCCTAAACAAAGCTAGCGTTTCAATAAACACGACCCTAGAGCAGCTTGTTTGACTCATTCTACCAGCTGTAGAACCAAAAGTCATCTCCTTTTCTGATAAGGATCTGCCAGCAAAAGGAAAGAATCATAACAAACCCCTACACATAACAGTTAAATGCCTAGAAAAGTGGGTCCCAGTGACTCTCATTGATAATGGGTCCTCATTAATAATGGGTTCGCATTAAATGTTTGTCCACTTAGAACAACAGTTTTCTTGGGACTAAAGACGGAATATTTCACACCTAGTAATCAAGGGGTGCGGGCCTATGACAACACGAGGAGAGACGTGCTGGGCTTGATATCATTCACATTATTAGTAGGACCTTTGGAGACATCAGTTGAGTTCCACATAGTGGACGTGCTAGCCTCCTTCAACTTGTTACTAAGCAGGCCATGGCTGAATGACCCAAGCATCCTCGCAGTATCATTGACCCTTCACCAAAAGCAGAAACTGATAAAGAATACGGCAGTTCTGACTATCCATGGAGAGGATAGCATCCAACCCCAAAGAGGAGAAGGCTCAACCCTCTTGGAGGTTCAGCATGGCAAAGGGGACGTGTCGCTAAGTGGCTTCCGATTCAACGATGCGCTGGCCGTGCAAATGCTAATGAATGAAGAAGAGATGTATATCAACCCAAGAGCAATTACAATGATGAGGCAAATATCCTACTTCCCAGGTATAGGGCTAGGGCGTAAGCAGTAAGGAATTCCTGAACGTGTCCCGGTATTACCGGCTTCTTGCCGTTTCGGTCTTGGTTACAAATCGATGGGAGAAGATTTGAAAGGACCTAAAAGGGGTCGAAAGGCCAATTATTTAGGAATAATCAATGGGTATTTTGTCAAAGAAGGAGAAAACTTCCCGTATTGTGGCTTTCCAAAGCCATGGATCGACAAAGAAACTAGCCAGAAGTTGCCAGGGATAGAGATCTTCTTTGGCCATCAACTATCCGACACAGAAGAGGATGAAGCAATGAAAGGGAAAGCGGAAGGAAAGATGATCCAAGAGGAAGATTGGGCGGACAAGCTTGATGGAATCGACATGGGAGTGCTGTTCAATGAAAAGATGGCACAGCAGCAAGTAACTGACCCGAACTGTTTCAAGATGGACTTCAGCGTGCCAACCGACTGCACCAAGCTCATTGTTGATGCAACTACCAAGAAAGTAAAGAACTGGACCTTAGAGTCTTGTGATATGCAAGTTGTTTGTCCTGAGTCTGTGGTTGAGGGCGTGTCTGTTTGTGCACGTCCCCCTGTTTATGCTTTTGAATTTGTAATTCCCTCATCCTTCAATGAAATGAATGAAATTTTCGGTTACTCTACTTTGTTTGATTTGTTTTGTATGCTTTTCGACGATTTTGAATTCGATGGGGATATCCCCAAAGAAATAAAACTTTTAATAAAAAGAGAAGAAGAAATGCATGCCCAACTAATAATTAAAAAAACTATGTCAATAAATCTGGGTAATGAAACTAACCTGCAAAATGTGCAAATCGGTTCTTCTTTATCCTTAATTGAACGAGAGATTCTAATAACTTTATTAAAAGAATTCAAAGATGTATTCGCATGGTCTTACAAGGATATGTCTAGAATTGATCCTGACATTGTCCAACACTATATCCCCTTATACCCTGATGCCAAACCGGTCAAATAAAAGTTGAGATGGATCGTATAACGCTTCGGTCCCGTTTTAATATAATTCAAATATATTTCTTGAAAGCCAACCCAATATGAAAGCCCTTTCTTTACAAGTTATGAATGTAAATGCTCCATTTATATCCAAACTCCATTTAAAAACACCTGAATCAAACATTCATCAACTAACACACCCAGTGAACCCTGCTCGAGCGGACTCATAACCGCTCAAGCGGTCAGGTACCCGAGTCCTCTTTTCCCAAAACCATGAAAATTTTTCTAAAGCTGAAAATAACAACCATTTCTTTTCTTTCTTGAAACATGAATTCAAACTCTTAAAACAAGATTTGGAATACTCACATAAGCTTAAATTGTCCATCCTTTCCATGAAAACTAAGATCTCCACTTCATTAACAAAAATCACCATAAACAGGAACTAAGGTGTTCAATCATTACACGATAAACGGCCTCACATGCATGCACAACATGAATATATATGGCTCTAAGGCCTTACAGCACGGGATTCCAACCCTCAATTACAATATTCTGGATATTCAAAAATAAGAATACAATTCTAACTCTCAACAACTGACTATCCCAAAGGAAATATAATCTCACACACTACGCCAAGGGTCCAACAACCATCGTCTCAATCCATGAGCTTCTTCCTGCTATCACCTGAAATGTTATTAAACAACATGAGCCGAAGCTCATAGGAACAAGACCAACCTGGAATACATGCATG
This sequence comes from Heliamphora ciliata, assembly GCA_032360265.1. NCBI lineage: Eukaryota > Viridiplantae > Streptophyta > Magnoliopsida > Ericales > Sarraceniaceae > Heliamphora > Heliamphora ciliata. The sequence goes on from JAUMHN010161704.1 coordinate 11,984, forward strand.
GTATGTGAAGATGGTTATGCAAGGTGCACGCATAAGTTTAATCAAAGCATCTTGTTTCTTTCCCAAATAAATTATCATTGCATAACCGAGTTTTATAAAAAGGGTTATTGTTCCATACTTCTTAGTTTCCATGAAATCATCTAATTTACCATTCTTAATTAACCAAACGCATTTCATCTCTTCTTATCAACCAAACATACTTTCTCATTTTACAAACTTCTCAATTTCTTCACTCAAAGTTTCATTAACCTAATTCCTTTACCATCTCCCATTATCCAACACATTTTTACCTTTTGTTCCATTTCAAATTAAGGTTTTACCAACCCAATTATTTATAGCACACTCCAACTCACGCCAACACACACTTTGTTGGCACCTTACACACTTTACCAACTCGTGGTTGAAAACATAGGCACCGGCGTCGGACGAGCATATAGACCCCCGTAACGTTACACTCAACCCGACCACATAGGCCCCTATGAAGTAACGGAACGTGCTATACCCCGACACGACTCGTCCTTTCCCGGTTCACTAGCCGGCGGGCAAAGAACCCAATCTGCGTAGTTTTTCAGTCTTTCACCGAGAAACAACTCGTTCCCAACCTTAAACGATCCCTTGGATCCACAAATCAGTCCATTTTATCATATCATAAAACAACACACACACGTGAGTCCAACCCAAATGGTTCCTCTCACCAAACCCATACCACATACACACGCGAGTCCAACCCTAAAGGTTCCTCTCGCTAAACCCACATCGTTACATGTTTTCATTATTCATGATTTCATTGTTTTGGAGTTCATACCCCAAATTAACCATTCACATCAATTCCAAATTCACCAAATCATAGGTTTTATTCGATAAAACCCACAATTTATGCTTTACATCAACAAGTGTTACATAGATTTATGAAAAATGGTTACAATAACATATGATAATTCTCAATTTAACCAACAATTTCCTCAATTTCATCATACCGGTTCTTCAAACCCGAAATCCCCAATTTTCACAACATTAGCTCAAATTCCAAATCCTAGTTTCTCATTTTTGCAATCCAACCCCCATAAATGACATTATCAAGATAAAAACATGTTAATTCTCTCATAGATTCATTATTAAGTCCTCATTATTATCAAACTTCAATTTAAAGCGTTGAAAACACATATCTTACATTTTTATGTTCATAAACTTGAAAATACAACCCATATCACAAGAATATTTAAGAAAGTCTTAGATCCTACCTTAGGGATGCTAGATCCACAAGAGGAAGCCTCACATGAGCTTCATCCATGAAAATCTCCGACCACGCAGTGAGAATGGAGCTTCCAACACCAAGATCGGACCTCCAACGAGCATTTCACCGAAAAAGGAGCATGGAATCACCACCAAGAGGGACAAATGGAGCTCCATGAGCTCTCCAACTCAAACGCTAGCCCTCACATGTGTTTTAGAGAGAGAGAGGAAAGAAAAGAATGAGAAGAAAAGGCCCCTGCGTAGCTTTTTAACGAGTTTGCTCCGCGACAGTCCGCCCGAGCGGACCCCCACTGCTTGAGCGGTCACACCCCAGAAACCTTTCTGCCACCTGTCTGCTCGAGCGGGCTTCCCACCGCTCGAGCGGTCAACACTGATTGCGAAACTGAATAGAAGCTGCAAAAACTGAACCCAAGCATAAGCCTAACGCCTTGCAACAATGTTCTCATACACAGTACGATCCATGGTCGTCATCATTCATCATTACATGATTAAAATTTTAAATTCTCCCACCAAATTAACACTTTTCTCAAATCCACCGGAGGTCCCAAAGCAAGGTTTTAATTAAATCCTTAAAATAAAAAGGAGCCGAATCGTTACAATCTCCCCCCACTTAGGGAATTTCGTTCTCGAAATTCAACACTTGGACTTGAGTCAACTGACTGGCGATTGATAATCAATTATATCCATGCCATTTGTCTTCACACAAACGGTCCCATTAACACACGGGTTACTCTAACGTTGTCGAACCGTGATCCAATTCATACTACCGAGACACTGACACGCCTCCCATCTCGGATGTGACCAACCCAAGCGATTACACATATTACACAAAGCTAATCCACAATCCGTACTGGTTTCAATACACTCCATACCTGTTTGTAACGATTGCAATCTTGTACGAACTGCCGCAAACCAGCTCATACTGATAAGATGCTCATGCCCAAACAGAAACAATGAACATTCAACTTCAAAAAAGAAATTAACGTAGAACATCCAAACTCCAAAGAACACATGTAAAACGTCCGGTATAAACCTCCACCCCCTGTCAATTCTCACAAACCACAACTTCTCATGTCACGAAAACACTAGGTGTCATATTATAGCCACTTTCAAGGTTTCAAACGATTAAGGTTATCACCCCAGCACCATAACTATTCGGATCCCCACGGTCACACAAACTCCTTTTGAGTTTCTTGTGTCATTAGCACAATATAGACACAATCTCTCACTTGTACACTCTTTTCTTCACAAATTTCTTCACGTCCCACACCGCATCATCATGCACATCCGTAAGCCCACATTTCACAACTAAACCACTGATGTTTGGTCAACTTCTTATCCTTACAATAAGTCCCATACGTCATTTATCTTTACTCATACTGCGTATATCGGCCTTTCAAATTTACAACGTCTTATACTTAATCGGTTGCTTAGTTCCAGGCAACTACTAGTTATGCTGTCTGTCAACACCTGTATGTATGCTCACATCTTGTTTTCGTATCCACATCACACATATAATAATCCTCTATCTGATAGAACCAACACGTGATTCTCTGATCACTTACCAACACCACTCAACCTATTCATATCTTTCCTATCCTATAACCAATCAAAACCTGCCTCTTGCTTTAAACAGTTTCCTTTTATACGCTACTCCTCCATACATTTTATCTGCCCACGACGTACCATGAAAGAACCACGCTACTTAATTCGCATACCATTCTCTTACTCTTCTAACACCAGTGCTCATACACTTATCTCTTCAACACATCAACACTAACTTATCACATTACACTGCCCATGCTACTCATCAATCGAACCTAAGTACCCTTATAAGAAAATTCAATTTTCTTCCATACAAATAAGATCGTTTCATCCCGAATCTGACAAACCTATTAATTCAAACAAATCACACCAAAGATGTCTTGTCAATACAAAATTTCTTGTGATTCATACCTTTATCATCTTATCTTGATACTCTCAACTTTATTCTCTATAGCTTATCTCCTTTCCCGAATGGGCACCCTACCGCCAACTCTAAGCAAATCGAGCAACTTCTGCATCAACAGAACACGAACTGAAACTCATAACAGCTTACCAAACCCATACCAGGCGAACAACACCATCGCAAAAAGCTCAGCACAAATCACATTGGCTACTGACAAGAACCAAGGATATCAATATTCCTGCACAAACTAGAATACCCATCATATGTGTCTATTAATCAATCTTCATCTAACCTCCGCACACAGAAGTTCTAAGTCTCAATGCTGATTCTCCCGTTAATGATGAATAAGCACTCCAAGCTTATCAATCTAATATCGTCGACTCCAATCATAACAACCATACCACTCGTCCCACTCAGTTCTCAGGTTCAAACTTTGTTCATACTCTTCGACTACCCTTAACTCTTTCCCTTCTAGTGGCGCATCTAACACATCGCTAAGCTCATCACCGGGTACCTAGAAAGACATGACACTATCCATTCACATTACCCCAAGGCTTCTCCTTGCAAGATTGTACTACACTAACACGATTCCCAATGGATAAACAACAACCACATTATCGTCTCAAGCTCACAGCTCATACACACCCACGAAAGGGAGCGCAAAGCACTCAATCAAAGATGGTCAAAACTGAAATCTTTCACCCAGAGTTACCCTCAACTCCTTATGACTATGCGAACAACATCCATACTTCTGCAATCCATGCATCAAAATGGTTACACACCCCTTCGAACCTACAACTTTTGCCCACCAACTCCACCTCACTCAAGCTATTACAATACACCGTCGAATTTCACCACTCTAAATTTCACCTCTATGGGTAAGATAGCACAACCATCTCTATACAATAGATTTAATTATAAACAACTTCCATTTCTTTAAGGAACATTACATTCAAGACATACAATTAAGCACTAAATCAACCACACCATTAACACTTACCGCGGACTCTCAGATTTCATCCACTTAGCACTCGTAGGGAAGAAATACTACAGCAATTACTTCATCTCGCGAAAGATCTGAAACTACTTACACCGTAGCTTCATCCAGGCATATAGATATCCAAACATGAAAAAGACTATCCACAACCAAAACTAAACAAACTTCACCTCCCAATTCTAGGTCAAACAGCACCAACATTCCTAGACCTTACAGCAGGTCACAAACCACCAACATCATCCTCTCAAGAGATCTATTCCTACCGACACGTCATCCTAAGACGACCAAGCCAACTCCTTTAATAACATCCATCTCAGGCTCTTCCAGCCTTATACACTTACACTTACCAAATATCTCGCATTACATCTAGTTCCCCAATCATTTAAGCCACAAACCTCTACTTCGCAAAATTTTCCAAATGACCTTAAATGATTACACATCAAATCACAATCGTCTTCGACATACATCTCATCATATTTACATGCACAACACTCGATAACCAGCCTATCGACAACATCTCTAATTCACATATTCATCTCTCACACGATTTTTAACTTCTATCAAGGAACACGACTCGGTGCCACGCCACGAGTCAAACACAAGGGTCATCACACAGACCTTCAAATCACAAATACCATTGCGATCACTAATAACACCCCGTAGGGGAAGGAACATTCTCAAATACTGTCTAAACTCAAACTTTCTAGTCCACTTTAGGCCGGTCATTTTTATGTTCCCGTCCACAATGCTCCCGTCCATACTCAATCTTGGGGTACACGACTCATGACACAGTACGACTCATGACGTAGCACGGCTCATGACGTACATAATCCTCAACACGCCCATAACCACATCTTATACCCAATCACAATAAACAACCTCTAAGAGGTTTCAAACACTGTATCACACCTATTCGTCAAACAATTGGTAGCATAACACACAACAAGCAATTAACTACAGTCACCCTCGACCCACATGAGTACAACACATTCCACACAATCAATGCTCATCTCACGAGCTTACACTCACTACAACCAATAACCATTGGTTTACACACCCACAATCTACACCATAATCGTAACCACGACTTGTCATAGTCCCTCAAGGGTAACTCCTATCACAAGAACATCACAACACCCAACCAGGTTAAACTCAACTTGACCTTCTAGAGCTACATACTGCTCAACATCTAGTCCTATCACACCAACACATAATCACATATCCACATACCGAGGAGAATCCCTAGGAGTGACACATCAATCTGGGTAACTAGTTTGGATTTCCTGCTAGAATAGACGTCAGCCAAACGCCTTTCTAACATGAATCCCGAACTAGTCAACTAGACGCCCAAGGGCAAAACACGTCATCCCAAAGATCCAACCTCAATGCACAAACATCACGTAGCATGCAAATGTCATATATCCCAATGAAATTTCATGCTAACATACCAATACATGAATGTCACACATCAATGCAAGCTCTCTCGTAAGGGATTAACCATTCCCACGGCTCCTAGGTATTCTAACCTAGAGCTCGGATACCATTTGTAAAGCTTCGATCCCGTTTTAATATAATTAAAATATATTTCTTGAAAGCCAATCCATTATGAAAGCCCTTTCTTTACAAGTTATGCCTGTAAATGCTCCATTTATATCAAAACTCCATTTAAAAACACCTGAATCAAACATTCATCAACCAACACACCCAGCGAACCCTGCTCGAGCGGACTCATGACCGATCGAGCGGTCAGGTACCCGAGACCTCTTTTCCCAATACCATGAAAATTTTTCTAAAGCTAAAAATAACAACCATTTCTTCTCTTTCTTGAAACATGAATTCAAACTCTTAAAACAAGATCTGAAATACTCACATAAGCTTAAATTGTCCATCTTTTCCATGAAAACTAAGATCTCCACTTCATTAACAAAAATCACCATAAACAGGAACTAAGGTGTTCAATCATTACACGATAAACGGCCTCACATGCATGCACAACATGAATATATATAGCTCTAAGGCCTTACAACACGGGATTCCAACCCTCAATTATAATATTCTGGATATTCAAAAATAAGAATACAATTCTAACTCTCAACAACTGACTATCCCAAAGGAAATACAATCTCACACAATATGCCAAGGGTCCAACAACCATCGCCTCAGTCCCTGAGCTTCTTCCCGCTATCACTTAAAATGTTGTTAAACAACATGAGCCGAAGCTCGTAGGAGCAAGACCAACCCCGAATACATGCATCGTATGTGAAGATGGTTATGCAAGGTGCACGCATAAGTTTAATCAAAACATCTTGTTTGTTTACTAAATAAATTATCAATGCATAATCGAGTTTTATAAAAAGGGTTATTGTTCCATACTTCTTAGTTTCCATGAAATCATCCAATTTACCATTCTTAATCAACCAAACACATTTCATCTCTCTTATCAACCAAACATACTTTCTCATTTTATAATCTTCTCAATTTCTTCACTCAAAGTTTCATTAACACAATTCCTTTACCATCTCCCATTATCTAACACATTTTTACCATTTATTCCATTTCAGATTAAGGTTTTACCAACCCAATTATTTACAACACACTCCAATGCACGCCAACACACACACTCAGTTGGCACCTTACACACTTTACTAACTCATGGTTCAAACCATAGGCACCGGCATCGGACGAGCGTATAGACCCCCGTAACGTTACACTTAATCCGGCCACACAGGCCCCTATGAAGTAACAGAACGTGCTATACCCTAACACGACTCGTACTTTCCCAGTTCACTAGCCGGCGGGCAGAGAACCCAATCTGCGTAGTTTTTTAGTTTTTCACGGAGGAGCAACTCGTGCCCAACCTTAAACGATCCCTTGGATCCACAAACCGGTCCATTTTATCAAATCATAAAACAACACACACATGTGAGTCCAACCCAAATGGTTCCTCTCACCAAACCCATACCACATACACACGTGAGTCCAACCCTAAAGGTTCCTCTCGCTAAACCCACATCGTTACATGTTTTCATTATTCACGATTTCATTGTTTTGGAGTTCATACCCCAAATTAACCATTCACATCAATTCCAAATTCACCAAATCATTGTTTTATTCGATAAAACCCACAATTTATGCTTTACATCAACAAGTGTTACACATATTTATGAAAAATGGTTACAATAGCTTATGATAATTCCCAATTTAACCAACAATTTTCTCAATTTCATCATACCGGTTCTTCAAACCCGAAATTCCCAATGTTCACAACATTAGCTCAAATTCCAAACCCTAGTTTCTCATTTTTGCAATCCAACCCCCATAAATAACATTATCAAGATAAAAACATGTTAATTCTCTCATAGATTCACAATTAAGCCCTCATTATTATCAAACTTCAATTTAAAGCTTTGAAAACACATATCTTACATTTTTATGTTCATAAACTTGAAAATACAACACATATCACAAGAATATTCAAGAAAGTCTTAGATCCTACCTTAGGGATGCTAGATCCACAAGAGGAAGCCTTCCACGACCTCCATCCATGAAAATCTCCGACCTCGCTGTGAGAACGGAGCTTCGAACGCCAAGATCGGACCTCCAACGAGCATTTCACCGAACGATGAACATGGAATCACCACCAAGAGGGACAAATGGAGCTCCATGAGCTCTCCAACTCAAACCTTAGCCCTCACATGTGTTTTAGAGAGAGAGAGGAAAGAAAAGAATGAGAACAAAAGGCCCCTATGTGACTTTTTAAAGAGTCTACTCCGCGACAGTCCGCTCAAGCGAACCCCCACCGCTCGAGCAGTCACACCCTAGAAACCTTTCTGCCACCTGTCCGCTCGAGCGAGCTTCCCACCGCTCGAGCAGTCAACACTGATTGCGAAACTGAACAGAAGCTGCCAAAACTGAACCCAAGCATAAGCCTAATGCCTTGCAACAATGTTCTCATACACTGTACGATCCATGGCCGTCATCATTCATCATTACATGATTAAAATTTTAAATTCTCCCTCCAAATTAACACTTTTCTCAAATCCACCGGAGGTCCCAAAGCAAGGCTTTAATTAAATCCTTAAAATAAAAAGGAGCCGAATCATTATAGATCCAGCCAGAATGGGCTCTGAAGATAAAATAAGAAGTTGCCAAACAGATCAACCCTGGATTCTTGATGGTAACCGAGTATCCAAAGTGGGTGGCAATATGGTCCCAGTTCTAAAGAAAGATGGATGTATCCAAGTCTGCGTGGATTTTCGAGATCTCAGCAAGGCTAGCCCGAAAGACGATTTTTTATTACCACACATTAACGTCTTGGTAGACAGTACAGCGGGGCATACTTTGTTGTCATTCATGGATGGCTTCTTCGAGTACAACTAGATTCTGATGGACCCCGAGGATAGAGAAAAGATGACATTCACTACACCCTAGGACACCAATTGTTATCGTGTGATGCCGTTTGGTTTGAAGAATGCAGGGGCGACCTATCAGAGGGCTGCTGTGACGCCCCGTCCTCCGCGCACGTTGAGACATATATAAATATAAATAAAGGGATATTCTAGCCATTCATTCATATTTACATACGCTAGTTATTACATCATAAGTGAATTCTAAACCGTTCAAAATTACATAAGTATTATAGTTCCACTAAGAATTTTCAATAATTAAACTAAGCACGAGAAATCTGAATATAAAAACGAAAGCAGAGGTTTTAACTCCTCAGAATGCATCAGCTGGATCCATGTAGTCTTGGAATTCACATTGTTCTTCTAACTCTTCTTCTCCCTCGGGGTTGACTTCCTCCAAGAACTCCTCCTCACATGTGGCACGAATGCTATGAGCCAAGGCCCAAAAGCTAAACACTCTAACGTTCTAACTAATCTCACGGCACAAAATTTACCGTAACACATACCATATAACACCCAGTACAGTTTATCATCAAGGAGACAGATAAATTTATGACTGAATAGCAGGCAAGTAAATAAGCATGCATTTATGAGGTGTCGTGTATGAAATGAAGATTCCCAACCCAAAATGCGCCTAGATAACAAGAAGGATTCCACGCCGGGAATCACTAGAGTAGACTTTATGGGATTTGATCACCAAAGCCATCATCGCTCCTCGTTGCGAATAGTAAATTCGTAGCTGGACTTCATGCCACAGCTGTTTTACTCAATGGCAACGGCGTGGGGGCGGATCAACCAATATACAGCCACCCCTATTCAGACCAGCAAGTCCCACCTTAAGACTCGTGATGCGCCGGTGTTAACCCAAAGTCTAAGAGATTTCAAGAAATGTTCACATTATACAAAGTACCAAGATGAGGGGTTTAGGTCTACCAAAATTGGGCTCTCTCCAACTTACCACTGTAGTGGGATTAGGTCAGCCGAATTAGGCCCTCCGAATTACCCTTCAAAACATCTTGGCCATGGGATTTAGGTCTGTCATAATTGAGCTCTCTCCGAATTGCCACCATAGTGGGATTAGGTTTTCCGAAATAGGCTCTCTCTGAATTACCCAATTTTCCCATATCATAACTCAAGGAACGCGAAATCAAGGAGACGTCAAAACCAAAGTGCTAGTGACGAATCCATGGTGCCTAACAGTATTAATGATAAATCATTTCAAACACCGGGGACGCACCCAGGGTGTAAAAACTAATTTTGTAACACCAGGGATGAACCCAGGGTGTACAAGGAGAATACATCCCAAAATATTTTCGAAAAATAGTAACCAGGGACACCCTAGATATAGAACCAAGAAGAACAATCTCAACATAGCCCATCCCAACAACGGTTTGTACAGACGGACTCCAACTTGCCAGGATGCAAATGAAAATGTTCATAATGTGTACCATTAATCTCAAGTGCAACAATTTATAGCATGGCATTAACATGGCAAGATTCACGGTATAACGCGTAAATCATAAAGTACAAGTATGTGAAGTACAATTCTCAAGGGATGATTCAAATATGATAGCATGGGTTCTAAATCATCATACATTCTCTTAAAAGCACTAATCAACTATTTCAATGTGAAAATCATATAAACACTTGGGTCTCATAGTGATAGGTACTCAAACATACACTTAACAAGTTTTAGGGCCAAAAGTCAAGTATTAAATTAAAAGGGACGAAAAATTTTTGGGGTATCTAGATTTGGAATTAAGTTATGATTTTTATACACCATTTAGATAGAAATATTTTCTACAACTCTCATGTTTAACACCAAGGCCAAATCCTAAGGCAAATGGTTGAACATTTTATCCTAAGCA
>JAUMHN010161813.1:0-22451 GCA_032360265.1 Heliamphora ciliata
GCTATTAACAAAAAAGCTTAACGACTAATGATGGATTACATGTGTGTGTGTGTGTGTGTGTGTGTGTGTCTCTATATATATATATATATATATATATATATAAAGAGAACCATAGAAAACATTAATATTGAAAAAAGGATTAAACTACCCTTTAGATTCAAAATAATAAAAAAACATTTTCACACTCCCCCTAAAACTCATAAGCAGCGAGAGTATGTCTAACAAAAAACGAAAGTGAGCAACTGTGTGAGCCTTCATAAATAATTGGCAAGCTTCAAAGTGGAGGAAACAAATGGTAGACTAATAGTGCCTAGCTGAAGGTGGTGATGAATGAAATGACAATTAATTTCAATATGTTTCGTACACATGAAACAAAGAATTATAGGCGATATGGATGGTACTCTTATTGTCACAGTATAGGGAGGTAGGAGAAGCAGAGGAGACACCCAAATCAAAAAGAAGCCGTCGTAGCCAGACAATTTTAGTAATAGCATGGGCCATAGTACAATATCCTGCCTCAGTAGTAAAATGGGTTATCACATATTGTTTCTTGCCCATCCAAGAGATAAACGTCACCGAGAAAGATACAAAAGCCAATAGTGGACATGAGATCAGAAACATCAGCAACCCGATTTGCATTTGCGTGCGCATGACGAGTTAACGTGGGTGCAAATGACAATAACAAACTCTGAAATATTGTATGCCTAACATTAGGAGAGTGCAAACAGCCCACTAACCTCCCAATCAAACCCAATCCTTGTGGTTTATGTGAGTGAGTGGGTTGGATTGGGTGGGTTGAATGAAAAAAATGAGGGTGGGTTAGTTGCGCAGATCTATGAATGAGAGATGTGTGAGTATCTACAAGTCCTAAATTATCAACAGACACTCCAAGCACATTGAAAGTTCGTCCGAGAATTGCCCCACCAATCGGAACACTTAGAGGAGCTCCCATGTCAATAACTTCCATTCCTCTCATTATACCATTTGTAGCACTCATAGCTACATCTCTAACTCGATGGTTTTCTAATAATTGTTGTACCTCACAAGCGGGCACGACATGCTTCATTTTGTCAAATTTGAATTCTCTCTATCAAGATATAATGAGTCAATGCACATTCCTTGGTAAGTTTGTACATATTCTCTTTCCATCGGCCAGACGTTTTTTTTTTGCTATATATTTTTTTCAATAAATATGCAATACAAATATTATTGTTAGAGATATTTAACTATGTTATTATTAGTATTATTATTAAATGATTATTCTTATTTTTAATTGATCTTCTACTTGATGTGTTAAATATGATTTTTTTTAAAAAATGTGATAGATTTTTTATTTTTTAGAAAGAAATTTTAAGAAATTAATCTCAAAGTTTTACAACTTTTCAACCCGCTTAACCGCCTAAACCACGGGGTAAAACCATCAAAATATGACTAAACTCGTTGGTTTTGATGATCAGTGGGTTGGCGGTGGATTGAAAAAATGATCACCCATTAATGGTGGGTTCGTTGAAAATTTTTCTTTTCACTCGCCTCAACCCAATTTGTACACACCCCTACTTAACATAACGTATGATATGGAGCAAAATGGCCTAGTGACTAGAGTAAGGAGCAAACACAAATTGACTGACAACTTGAACAACATATGGAATGTTAGGTCGTGTCACGGTAAGATAGACCAAATACCCAACCAACTCATGATAAATAGAAAGATTCTCTAGAGCGAGCGCACCGTCAATACATAGTTTGAGATAGAAGATACCTTTTGTTGTAAGAAGCCTCCTCGATACCGAGAAAATACCAAACATTGCCTAAATCTTACATCTCAAATTCTCGAGATAGATGTTGCTTTAGTGCAGAGATAGTGGCAGAATTAGAGCCAGTGATGATCATGTCATCCACATAGAATATCAAGACAATATCATCGAACGTTTGGAAGATGAAAAGAACCGAATCATGAGTGCTAATATGAAACCCAATCTGTGTAACAGTAGACTGAAAACGTTCATACTATGTACGAGGAGATTGTTTGAGACCAGAAAAGGCACGGAGACGGCAGACCAAGCTCGGGGATGAGAGAGATTCGGAGGACGCATGTAAACTTCCTCATTAAGATGTACACTGTGAAATGCATTCTTGATATGAAGTTGAAAGAAAGGCCATTGACGAACCACAATGATGGAGATGAGAGTACGAATGGTGGTCATCTTAGCCATGGGAGCAAAAGTTTCCTCATAATCAATTTGATACTCCTGGGAAAAGCTCTTAACAACCAGACGAGCCTTGTAGCGCTCCAAAGAGCCATCAAAGTGCGTTTTTGACATGCATCCAATGAGATTTTTACCTGCAGATATTGGAACAAACTCCCGAGTACTAGTCTTTTGAAGAGTAGATAATTCATTAGACTTTGCAATATCCCAATTAGGATTAGTACATGTTTTTTCTATAAGGTTGAGGCTCAAAATAAGCATGAATAGAAGTAAAAAAAGCATGATAGAAAAGTGAGAAACAAGTATGCGAGAAACCTAGTCTTATCGACAGAATACGAGTACTATATGGGTAGCGGCGGTCAGGAGGGTCGGGAGCCATAGGAGCAGAGAGAGCAAGGTCGGAGCTGGTGGGTAATGGCCGGCAAGACTAAACCAACCTAGAGATGGAAGTCTGAGAGTGACAGGATGTGGGAGGGTGATTATAGAGATCAAGGGTAGAAGTAAACTCTTCAGAAGGCACATCGAGAGAGAAATGGTCAATATGAGCCAAATCGTTTTTGGAGACATGAACGTACGTGGGAGGAAGATTACAATGGGAGAGAGACTCAATAAAGACAACATAATGTGATACATATAGACGTTTAGAAATAGGATTGTAACATTGATATCTTTCTGCTGGAGGTCATACTTTAAGAAGACATAAAGCAAAACGAGCATTGAGGTTGCTCCGCTTGCGTTTGGGAAGAAGAACAAAACAAATGCAGCCAAAAACTCGCAGAAATGAGTAATTAGGAGCATGACCAAATAGCTTCTCAAAAGTTGAGATCCTAAAAATGAGAGGAGTGGGCATGCGATTGAGAAGATACATAGTAGTAAGAATGACTTCACCCCATAATATAGCAGGAATATAGGAGGATAGAAGAGATTGAGCAGTGTGGTGGAAGGAAACAGAAAAAAGCCAAAATTAAGCAGATAAAGCCAAATTCTCATCGCTCTTTGTTTTCTTTTAAAAAATCTTTGGATGAAAAAGTCAAAAATATACCAACAGAAAAGTATGGCATACTATGGGCAAAAACGACACAAAATGTCAAAATAAAACCCATTCTAAAAATGGTAAAAAGTCAAAAAATAAAGAAATATGTGGAAAATAAAGTGTGAAGATTGGGCTAAAATAGTCAATTAATATGCACAATTTGCATTGTATTGGGATTGAAGGGACTGAAATTGTAGAATCACATCTACATTTAATATGATTGTGTGGTGGCCAATATTTTCACCGATGCAAGGCTTTTATTAGCGATGTTTAGAAGTCTCGATTAACCCAACTAAAAAGCAGAGAGGCAAGAATACTTGGAGGGCAAAAACAAAACTAAATGACAAAAGTAACCCACGGAATGAATAGTATAAAGCAAACTTTTTCTTTGAATTTAAAAAGTGAAAGAAAATGTTAAAATAGAACTCATTCCAGTAAAAAGAAAGAATGGAGCGCAAAAAAGAAATAGAAAGAAATGACCCACTACATGAATATTGAAGTAGGAGACCCACTACATGGCCAAGTTCGTCATCAAAATTATTTACATCATGAGTTGAAGAAAAAGCCAATTCTTTCGAACTTTTGTTGTTTAGAAAATTCAACTCATAGGTTTGTAAATTTCCAACCAAATTTTCCACTGTCAAAGAATTTTTGTTGTTACTAATTTCTATAGTGGTCCTAATCTTTGGCGAGAAGCGTTCTAGTAATTACCCTAGAATTTTTCTAGTAACTTCGAAGTCAGGGATATTCATCAAGATTTGTTTTTGATAAGTAATTTTTTTTTAATATGTAAAAGGGCATTAAGGATGTGCCAAATAGAAAAAAGGGAGAACACCTTACAAAAAAAAAACGAAGAAGCTCCCCTACAAGGAAAAAACAAAAACCTCCACGATAGGATCAAAACAAAAACTAAGATAAAGAATCTAGCGTATCACCCACGAACGCCGCTCCTCACTCCGAAAACCAATTGTAGAGGTTAACAAGGAGAATACCCTTTAATATACATGCTGGCAGCAACTCAACCCTCTCAAAAGATCGCTTGTTCTGCTCTAACCAAATCAATCACATCATGTACAAAGTGACTAGAAGTCAAACCTTCCTACTTCTCGGCACTCTGTTACCCTTCCAACCCAACAAGACGTTACAAAGATGCTCCCCAAAGCCCAATCAACACCAAAAGCGATAAAGCTAAACCCTAGAGGTCCCCTGCAATGTCGCAATGAAACAGGAGATGACCTTTTCACCCTCCCTTTTACACACAATTTCACTCAATTTAAGTCATAAGTGCTAATTTTACGAAATTCTTTTTGAGTAACTTTGCTAAAGATAGTATTCATGGTTTTTCTATTCCATCCAGTTTCCTCAAAGTTTTATCCCATTTAGCCGAGGGCTTGGGTATTGAATTACCATTGATCAATGGTCGGAGGAGTGTAACCATCCACAATGGAGAACAACACTATTTCATCAATTGCTTTCAAGAAAGTCTTCATTCTAACCTTCCAAAATAGGTAATTTGAACCGTCTTGGAGAGGTGGTCCACTAGTAGAAGTTCCCTACTTGTTCATATCCATTTTTGGAAATCATCAATCTGATCGGCACTTGTAAAATCTTTTTAAAGTGGCCTATTTTGATACCGATTGAAATTCACTATTCACGTTGATTTGAGCTAATCGATATTACTTTAGAGATAACCCTCAACAAATCTAAACCCTATCCCAATACAAATATGAGCGATAATCAACAATAAATCAAGCAAACATGGACACACAATATTAACGTGGAAAATCCCAAGTCAGAGAGAAAAATCACGTGACCACCTATCAAGCATCAAGCATTTTAAAAGATATTTAGTTACAATAGATCTTACAAATAATTGTTGAATCTTACAAACTTTTTCTTGCCGTATCCACTTACGCTAAATCGTGCTTGTGAGACCCGGTTCCGTTTTATTTTGTTATGTTTTGTCGATGTGTTGATTATTACTTTAATCGTTATAGAATTTCATATTTACATGTGCTATGCATACGTGGGCTTGGTCATGCGTCTTTTGTTTGAGGTTTCACCCAGCGATGACTGCTCGAGCGGGCTTGTGGCCGAGAGTTGGGTTAGTGGGGGACCGCTTGAGCGGATAGCCGGGCGCGAGATTTTATGAAGACAGCCCATGCCTTGATCTTTGTGCCAAAGCTTATTTTGCAAGTTTCCACTCTTCTCTCTAGAAAAATCTCTCAAAACCTCTGCCTTCTCTCTAGCTTTAGGCTTGGCTTGGGTTCGGATCTCGGCGTTCGGATAGTCGATCCTCGTTATCATTGCTGTAGGTTTCGCGTTCATCCTAACGGAATCGAGTTTTGGCAACTTTGGTTTCTCGTTGGAGTTCAAGTTTCTAGTTTTAATTCGCCAAGGTAGGATTCTTGACTACCTTGCTTTAGTAAGGGTGCTACGTGTGATTATATGCATTTTTACCGTTTAAAAATGCATTTATTGTTGAACCTGGTGTTTAAACCATGTTTGTTGGATAAAAAGGCATGTGTGCAATCTTGTGGTTTATTACAAAGTTGGTGAACTTGGGTGTGTTCGAGCTTTTCAAAAAAATGAGTTTTGAAAACTGGACGAGTTATGAAAATGTTTGCAAAAACCTAGTTTAGAGGTTTGGAGCTAACATTTGGGATTGAGCCTTGATTTAAAATGATTCGGTTGAGAGGTCAGTTAATCTCAATGGTTACATGAAAGATATGATGGTGTGCGATTAGGTGTTTGGTACATAGCCATGTGCGTACCTATATTTGTTAAGTCATACCATGTGTCGTGTAACGAATTACATATTGGGGCAAATTGTTGTCCTACGGTGAAAGACCGTGAAAAATTGTGTATTGGGGTAAGCCGTTGTCCTATGGTGAAAGACTGTGAAGAGTTACATATTAGGGCAAGTAGTAGTCCCGCGGTGAAAGACCGCAAAAAATTGAATGATTGCGTTAGTGCTATCCTACGGTGAAAGACCGTAAAAGAGTACGGGACGCATGTGAACACGGTTGTTGTGTGCTTATTATACTGTTAAACGTTATGAAATGATATAAAAACTCGTGGTTTTGAGAAGTAAAACTGTTTTTAGGGCTCGTGTGAGTCGGGATATTCATATTATTCGTGTTAGCATGTTTTGCTTTTAATTCATGCTAGTTTAGTTCCTATTGTGTTTTAACTCACGTTGTGGGATTTGAAAACCTTTTTGAGGTAATTGTGATCATATGGGATGATCCAGAGGAGGCGGAGGAGGCGGAAAGCTTTTTTTTAGTTTTCTCTTTTGTTATGGGATCATGTACAGATGTTTATGTTTTGGATTCTAAAGCCGGTTATGTAAGGCCTTAGGGCCATGGCTTCATATGTTGTTTCTATGCGAGCTGTGGGCTCGTATTTGGTTTGGGAATTTTTTATTTGAAATGCTTGGTTATGGTATAAAAACGTTGGTATCAAAGTTTTCGGGTTGACAGGAGAAGTTTCTTTATCGAACTAATGTTTTGTCCCAATATTTTGCTTATTTAAACCCTTGTTCAAACATGAGGTTTTTAGGTGTGTTTTTTAGACTTGGGAAGATTTTCTGGTTTTTTTGCTTAAAAATCTCTCGGGTGTCTCATTGCTCGAGCGGTGGAGGGCCCACTCAACCGGACAGCCGCTGTGAACAAAAGTTTGGTTTTGTATCGAAATGAGGTTTTTGGATGGAAAATCTTTTGAATAACCTTTTTGGTTTAGTATGGCGTACTTTGAGATTTCATTTACGACAAAAAATACTATTTTCGTTTTGGTTTCCGTGGGGTTTTATTATTTGGAAATCAGGGCGTTACAGTGCTTGAGTGCCGCCGGAGTGCATAGAATCTCCCAAGAAGCAAGAGGCATCATGAGCAATGTCGAAGATAAGAAAACACAAGCCTTGATAATTTTCAAAGATGCTTTAATGATCTATGATCATCTAATGTATCATCAAGCAATAAATGCTATTATAAAGTTGTCCCACTAAAAGACCGATCGATCGGTCTCTTCACCAATTGATTGTTTGATCGATCCGTATCAAACTGTCTTTCAGAACTTGCAATATTTGAACACATTGATAGATCCATGTCAATATGTCCATCAATCCTTCTGTCATATCTTGCATCATATTCACTTGTAAGCATGTGGACCTAATACCACTTCAAAAATTCCATCCATGGCCAAGAGGATTCAACAATAGAACCATATACATGGAATTGATTGAAATCAAATTACAACTAAATTGAAATTAAAGATTACAGGAAGATCGATGAGTATGCTTCAAATGGATTGCCAAACTATCCGAGGATTTAAATCCTAACAGTCTTCATACATGTGTGTACGAGGTCTATTGTTGAATCCTCTTAGCCATGGATGGAACTTTTTAAGTGGTATTAGGTCTGGATGCTTACAAGTGAATATGCTGGAAGATATGACACACAGATTGTTGGACAGTTAGGATTTAAATCCTAACAGTCTTCATACATGTTTGGATCACCATACGAGGCAGTAAGTGTGTCATTTATTATTTCATTGTGAGGTACCAAACATATTGAGTATGATACTTTCGGCTTTTACTGCAGCAGTAGTATAGGTAATGTCTGCACCAGTCCTCACGTGTTGTGAAAGTTTGGCAGGTAGGTGTCATTTCAATGAGGGTTAGGAAGGCTTGGATGGCGGTGTCTATGTGCTTCTTGATGTGATGGTGTTATGGGTGATGTTTGCACTAGTCCTATATTGTAGGTTGGGAAAGTCGGGCAGGTAGGTGTCATTTAAAGAGGGTAAGGAAGGACTGGATGGTGGAATCTGTGTACTTGATGTGGTGTATTTGGTGAGAGAGGAGGTGATGAACCTTTGAGGATGTAGAGATGGCCCAAACACCCTCAAGATGATTTTATTTCATGCTTATAAATTTGTTTTAAATGGAGATTTTGTAATAGTTATTTTTCTTCCACGGACCTTATAGGGAGTTGAGTTTCGGGGGTGACCTATAGTCTATAGTTTTTGATTAATGGCTACATAGAGGTTGGATCCCTTTTGGCACCTTTTGCTCTATACTTACCAAAAATAATGTATTACTACTTAAGATCTTTCTTGTTTCAGTGTGGTATGTTTAGGAGTTCTTTCTGTATTGCATTTCTGTCGGTTATGCTTTACAGTCCACCTGTTTGTTGCTGGTTCTCTGTATATCTCACTAGTGGTAAACATAATTTTTTGTACCAGTTCGTAAATTCTAATTAATACTCATTGTTTCAGAAAAGATCCATTTTGTCCCAGGCCTTTGGAAGGACTGGAAATTGTGGATGTTGGTTGTGGAGGGGGAATTCTATCAGAGGTATATGATTCTTTAGCTTGAGTGATGCACCAACTTTCTAGTATTCTGGCCCGAGAGCTTTCTTATTCCTATGCAAGCATCTTAAGGGCATAACATTGTCAAATATTACCTTCAATTGCATGGCAGTTTTCATGGCGTGCAAGGTTTAAATCTTGTCCCAATATTTAAGTGTTAGAATGAGAGATGGAAATCACATCTCAGACAATTTAGTGAAACCTATAAAATTGACTTATGTGACTCACACGAGCCTTTGGGAATGTGTCCAGATGGAGAATAATGAATGTGACCTTACCAAAAAATCTCACTTTCCAGATGCATCTACTAAATCCATCACTTTTAATGATCCACGTGTTCTAGATCCGGTTGAATAATTGTTTGTCTCGTCAAATAGCTGGTTTTCATCAAACTAGAGGTTGCTCAAAAGAAGACGAAGTCTTATTGGAAGTCAAGTCAAATTGAGTTCCATCTGTTAAGTTCAACGTAACACTGAATTGATGTTGGTCTGTTTAGAGAAAGCTTTTGAACTAGAAATGAGATCTAGAACCGTATCCAGTACAACTAAAAATCTATTTTCATTCAGCAATCTACCTTAATTCAAAGGATGCTGACGCTATTTTTGAAAGCCTGCTCATTAATGATTCCTAAAGCAAGAAAAGAAACTAACGAGAATGCTAGTTGCCTAGTTCCTTTACGTGATGGATTAAAAACTCTAGAAGAGATTACTCATTTTTTTCTGTAACATGTAATTTACCATGATCTTTGTCTTTAGTTTATAAAATAGCAATGATTTCAAGCTACAGGAGTAACTTAAATACTCCTCCATAAGGGTTTGGAGGTTAGGAAGATCTGACTTGGTGAGCCCTCCTTATCCTGCTATGAAGAACTGGCCTTTAGGAAGATGTCATTACAAGCATGCACTGATATCCCACCCTCAAATGGGAGAACATATTTCACGTTAGTCCCCAGAAACTACTTGAACACAAATTACTACCCCCATTCTTTCATTTTTTATTTATTCACGTTCTATACTTTTTTTAATATATTCATTTATGTCATAACATAGCAAAAAGACCCAAATTGTAATTTGCTCCTGTTTTGCTGCCCATCTAGCAGGGATTATTATGTAGTGATAGTTATTAAAACTGTGATTATGAAATGATAGCTTAATTATCAAGAAAAGATTCAATATCCCAAGGAACTAATTTCTCAGTCAAAAATAATACTAATGGTTTAAAGATTAAATAACAATAAAAGAGGAGACAAAAAATATTAGCACAACTTTTACAACTTTTACTTTAGCTCCTGCATGTTTTCTTAATTTTTTGGTGGACAAAATCTTCAACTAGGAAGGGTTTTTCTCTGTCTTTACTCTTTTTCTCTTGTTTGTTCAGCCTTTGGCTCGAATGGGAGCTACTGTGACTGGTATTGATGCTGTGGAGAAGAATATTAAGATTGCTCGCCTTCACGCGGTATAGATTTTTCTGTAATGTGTGAAAAGGATGAATCATTAACTGCAAAATGGTATGTGTGTGTGAACATTTGTGATGATAATAAGCTATCTATACAATCAATAAATAGTAGAGGCCCATGGGGTGGCTGAGACAACTTCTGCTCAAAGGAGATGCTCATCTATACGCATGCTGAATTTCTTGGGATATAATCCCTTTAGTTTATTCAAGGGCAGTATATAGGCCAATTGTCTTATATTTTCTGACTTTGCAATTTGAATGCTAGCTTAGCTCCCCATTTTGATGTCATCACTAAGGATATTTACATCTCTTGTGATCAACACTTTCATCTTGGCACTATCAATGTTTTGGCATCATTTTCCAAGCGATCTGAAATAGGGCTGCTAAATAGGCTGTACTTTTTGCCCCTCCATCCCTTAAGCTTCTATTTCCCTTTTTTGATTTCTCCCCAAAGACTTTAGGATTCCTTTCCAACCAAATCATCCAAAGCACCACCCAGAAAATAATATTCTTTTTGGCTCTTTGACCCTTTTATGGTTTTTTAATACTTAATTAAATAGTAATCTTGAAACTTATTTCCCAACTTACGCAGAAGCGTGTTTTACTAGCACATCTATACTAAAATCATTTTTACGAACAATAATTTTTTATGTAATGAGCTTAATAAAACAGATTCAACGAGCTGATAAAATAATGGAAAATTTTGGAAGAAAAACGTGTTTAGTGGAAATGATTTTAGGGCCTCAATAAACGTTACTAAACACGCTTTTAGTATGAGTGGCCAAAAAAAAGCGCGCTTATTGAAAGTGTTTTTGTGAAACATGTTCTTTTTAAGAACCCCAAAACTCAAGAAATGCAAACGCAGTAGCGTGTTGTGCTCGCCCTTTTACTCGCAGCTCATTATATGTTTCATTTTGTAGAAAACGTGTTCACTAAAAATGCTTTTTCATTTAGGAAAGTGTGTTAACTAAAAATGCCTTTTTGCTTAGGAAAACGAGTTTAGTACAAGGAGTCGAGGAAGCTAGTTCATCGTCGTCGTTTACAATAAATGACTCACATCTAGCTTCGTGTTATGTTTAAGATGGAACCACGAATCCTGTGGACGTTTTGTCAGATACGATGACTCTTAACGTTGATTTAACTTTCGACAGTAGAGGGGCTTAGTTTGACTTGAATGAAGACCTTGATACTTTATTGATGGATAGCGCAGGTGATGAAGACTGACGATAATGCTGGACTAGTGAACAATAAAATGCCTTTTGTCAACATGGTTGTACTGAAGGCCCTAATGATAGTACCTAATTGTAGTACTATGTGAGAGGTTGAGACTAAAACTCAAACTGCAAATTTGAAGAAGGGAATATTGTTCAAATATAAAAATGATTTGTATAATGTTGTAAAGATGCATCACATGAAGAACAACCAACAGTACGTTCTGGTCGATTTGAGAAAAGCAACATAAGATTGCCAGTGTAAGAACAAGTAATTGGTGGCATAGTTTTAAATAGCGGTAGCGGTCGGCGTAACCGTAACGGTAGCGGCGACACGGTTTCGGGGCGTAACGGCCGTAGTGTAATGGTAGCGGTACCCGGAGCTGTGAATTTTTTTATTTTTTGCACAACTCTAAAAAATAATTGATTTATATCTTTTTATTCCATAAATATATTTATTAAAGTTTAAAATAATTTTTGATGAATTTTGTTTACTTTCTAGACATGATTCAATATATACCTTAATTTTGTTATTATATAAGCTAGTTGAAATTAATAGTTTAATTATTTTTTGTAGTAATTAATGAATTTATGTATTATAAATTCATAATGCACAACTAAAATGTCATTAAATTCTTAATAACTATAAAGTATTGTATATATTAAAGCACAATATTTGATTTGTTAATTAAATTATTATTTTGAATTTACTATTCCAAAATTTATATTTTTGTTTGAACTTTAATTTATATAGGTCTAATTTTTTTTGGAGGGGATTTGTAAACAAACATGGATCTTGAACAATTTTCTTAAAAATAAAATACTTAAACATCATATTTTCTACCCACTCTTGAGTATCATAAAAATTCGAATTCATAGACAGTGGATCTTCAAGAAATATGGATTTGAATCAAACAGGTTATTTAGCTTTCCACAAATATAAATATTAAAGAACTCATCAAAATTAGAAGAAGAGTAAACATGTTGAAAAGTCAAAAGTTAACAAAGAAGAGTAAAATTAGCCGATTGTTGTGAAATTGAAGAGATTTAAGACAAATCTCACAATGCCCAAGTAGTATTTGGCTTGTCGGACTACTATGAATACTTTTAAGTTGAAAATAATAGAAAACGTGGGATCTGTTGATGAAAAAAATAAATTAAAAAATTTACAACCTAAAATCCTATTACCCATGCTATAACGGTGCCGTTTCTGTCCGTTTTGACCGTTACACCACTGTTATGGCCGTTACAGAAGGTGTAACGGCCGTTACACTTGTGAATTTTTTTCACACCGAAAAATCGGCCATAACAGGTAATGGAGGCCACCGAAATCATTACATAACAGCGTTACGTAACGATATTATGTAATGGTAACAGTCGCTTTTTAAAACTATGGTGATTTCGTGTATGAAGGGAGAGCAGTCACTGTTGTTTTGAAATGACAGTAAAATGGTGATCTACAAGTACAACAGGACTAATAGGGACCATCAAAAGCTTGACTCACTGCTCCTTGTCACGTCTATTGCGGCCCACTTTGCAGTAAGTGACAGAAAATAATGCTTTTATGTTGTCGATGTTGTAAGATTCTATGTGAATGCCGCTAATTATAATACAATTGTCATTTGCAAAAAAATCATGGTATTTTCGTGGCTACCATCATTACAATCGTGAACACCATTCGTAAATATAATATCATACAAGAAGGCATGAATGGAGAGGACATAAACCATAAAGATGGTCTCTTGGAATTGGAATGTGTGTTACAAGAAGGTTTCGAAATATATGCACGTGTTGCAAACTTATAATCTAAGTGTGGTCAAATGGAACGTTATCAATCCATCTAAGGCAAGCATCGTTGTATTGGACTGCATATTTTACGTATTCAAACTAGCTGTTGACGGACTCAAATACTTCCTGCTTGTTGCATGCTTTAATATTACGCATCTGTACGGGAAGTACACGGTGAAGTTGCTTATTGTCATGGGATAACTGTAGACATGAAGATGTTCCCCGTTCCGTTTCTATTGTGGGTGAGGAGAAGATTGAGAGTTGGTCGTGGTTTATCGTAAACCTATGGAAGCATATTATCCCTTTGATGGGATAACATTTTTATTGGATCGGCACAATGCCATAAAAATGTTGCTGCACAATACTTGAAAAATTTATCAATTCAACAACGTGGTATGATTGTATTATATTCGACAAATGCAAAGTAACTTAAATGAGCGCTTCAAAAACCAAATGCTTAAATCAGTAGTTTGAGCAGCTGCTACAAAACATCAAGTAAATAAGTTTAACAGGCGCATGGAAGGGATTAAGAATTTGAGCGTTGAAACTTTCAATTGGTTGATTCGTATAGACCTTGTGAAGTGGATGCTCTTCCACAATTGTGGGCATCGGTGGGGGGTGACGATAAGGCTTATAGTGGTGTCCTAAAAGGGCTCGTAATATGCTCATCACTTCTTGTTTTGAGATGACTTTCCATCATCTTGTAAAGTATTTTGATAAGATGAGAGTGAAAAACTGACTATCATTATTTAAATTCCCGAAGATCATCTCTACGGATTTTGTCCTCATTATCCATGTATTTTTGTGTGATATTATATATTTATGAATGGTGTTCATGGTTGTAATAATGGCAACCTTCCTTTAAATAGCGACATACACTGAATCTCGAAACATTGTTAAAAGAAACAATTTGTTGTGTAGGTTACTGCAATGTTGGTCGTGATAGACGTGGCAATGAACTGAGAGCTAAGTTTTCAGTGGTCCCTATTAGTTCTGCTATACATACAGTAGTAATCACCATTATACTTTGTAAGCTCAAAAAAACCGTGACTACTCTTCTTTAATGCACGCGCCACCAACTGCACTCATTCTTACTTTCCATGCTACTTTCTTCGAATCAACCACAACGTGTTGTCGATTGTTCATAATGTGATGCATCTTCACAACATTCTGTAAACCGTTTTTGTCTTTGAACAACATTCCCTTCTTTAATTTCCTGTTTGAGGATTCCAAATCCTACTCTGACTATAAATGTCACGGAAAATAATGGAACTATCATTGCCTATAAATATATTTTTGAAGGAGATTTCAGTCTCAACCTCTCGCATAGTACCCCCACTAGGACCCTTAGTACAATCATGTTGACAATTGGCATTTTGTTGTTTATTAGGTTTGGCATCTTCATTTTCCTTGTAAAACGAAGTTCCAAATCACACGAGTACAAAAGTAATGTGTAGTATATAACCGTGAGGGTACCATCATCTCAATAACTAGTTTTTGAGGTTGAGTTCTACCTAAAATTGTGTACATGGTATCAAAACTGGAGTACTAGGGATAGGTATGGTGCACGTCCTTGGCCTGCATGTGGCAAATGCTGTCAAGTAAGCACGTTGCACGTGATGGAGGGTGTAAACTGAAGTCCCATATTGTTTGGGTATAACAGTAATGTGCAGTATATAAGCGAGAGCGTACCCTCACCTTAGTAGCTAGCTTTTGTTATTGAGTTCATTTGAATTTGAGCCAATAATTTCCACCATAAAGAGCAACCTTAGGCAGTAATATCACTTTTAAGTCCCTCGACTAGTACTCGTATTCACATTCTAAAGACCCTTGGGGTTGGTGTCATAAAATACGCTTTTTGGGTATTCAGATTATGTTTCCCCCCAAGAGAACATGGTTCTCACTGTCTCCATATTCATCCTTCAAAATTAACTAATGTCATTCTTAAGAATCTTAACAACAATATTTCATCAATTTAAGATCTCATGAAAATCGCGACATGTGTATATGTCACTTAGAACATTAAATATCATGTTAACATCAACGTTAAATTTATATTAATTAAAATTATATTAGCGTTATGTATATGTGTATGTACATAATGTATGTAATGTATAAAAAGAAGAATATATAATTACATGAATAAATTATCAAAATGTGTGATTAACAATCAATGCGAGATCTTTAAGTTTCAAAAATATAAAAAATATATTTTATTGTTTGAGAGAATATAGTATTACCTTAGACGAAATGAAATAGTGGACTTGTGCTAATGAGAGCTAGAACGATGGGGATTGTTTGACAATGGGAAGAGAATTGCAGTTTGCAGCTCATGCTTTTCCAGATTTGTTTTTGGTCGAGTGAATGAGAGGCTGGTGTATAAGATAGGGCTATATCAGGTAAAAAACGTTTTTAGTAAATACACTCCTAAATGAAAAAGCATTTTTAGTGAACGCGCTTTCTACAAATGGAAACATACAATAGCACGAGTGCAACGTGCTACTGTGATCGTGTTTCTACGTTTTGGGATTCTTCAAAAAGTGTTTCACACACATTCTTTCAATTAGCGTAGCTAGTAACATGCCCTTTTAGGATTTTTGACCACCCATACCAAAGCATGTTTACTGTTTATTAATAACGTTTATTAAAGCCGTGAAATTTTGCGTATGTTTAGAATTAAGTTTCAAAGATACCGTTTAATTAAGTATTAAAAAAACTTAAGTCATTAAGTATTAAAAAACGTAAAGGGTCAAAGAGCCCCCCTCCCCTTCTCTCTCTCTCTCTCTCTCCAGAATCACAAATGTCTCAATTGTAAGAGACTTCTTTTTGTGATTGCTCGCACACAAGCTGGCTGTAACATGATTCATCTTTATGGGAAAAATTGTTTATTCAAAACTACTCTCAACTTTCTTGACAATAATTTCGTTCGGATTTTGTACGAGGTGACTGGGCTAATTGGAAGGAAATTACTAATCTTCACCTGTAACGCCCTGGTTCCTGAACATGTTAGGACATACATATAGGTATAACAAGGGTTATGCTAACGCTTCATTCATAATTAATAGTAAACTACTACATTCATAAGCGTAAAGTTCTCTCAATGATAACTACAAAATTAAATAATTATAGTTATCTAGCACAAGGTATTTATTAAAGACGTGAAAATTTAAACCAATACACGAAGGGAAAAAAACTTGAAATCGGGTAGAACTTGAATTAGTTCTCTGTAAGCAGTCCATTATTCCTGCGGTCTTTGATAATTGCCTTGCCCAACAAAATCCTCTTGATCATGAGATTCTACTTTTCCACCTGCGGATTCTACTTTACCACCTGCGGCATAAACACCGTGAGTCGAAGTCTAGAAAAAAACTCTAAAATCATACTAGTCAAACTCTAACGCAATCCAACCAAGCATCATCCCGTAATAAAAGTTTTGTATATTTAACAGCTAAGACTTAACTAAGATTTATAAAACATGATATCCATTCTGAACAACGAGATATGTCAAGGATTTATGAGATATAATGTTATGCATATGCCCAACCCGACCATAGACCACAAACCAACCAACCAACAGAACTCCACGCCGGGAATTCGAGAGTAGACTTCATTGGACAAATTGAACGCTAAAGCCATTAATCGAGCCTCGTTGTGAATAATAACCACGTCACCGGGCTTCATGCCACAACTATTTTATTCAATCACAACAGCATGGGATCGGGTGCCAATTTCGGGCCATATCAATATCAAGATGCTCCCACCTTAAGATTCGTGATGTCTTCGCCAGTGTCAACCCAAAGTCTAAGGTATAGATATTGGGAAAAAATTAGAGACGAACCCATAGTGTCCACAAGGGGTTTCAACCCAAAAATATAATCAATATCCATACACCGGGGACGCACCCAGGGTGTTCACGGAGAATACATCCCAAAACAATTTCACAAGCTGGCACACCAGGAACGTCCTAGACCAAGAAACAACGGGTGACTGACTCCAAAGATACCCCCAATAACCATGATAAAGGTACTGTCTAAAAGTACAAGAGATGACCCTCAGATGCCTCAAGTGCAAGTGTAACAATGCTCATGGTACAACCGTTCATAGCATGAGGTACTACTACTTATTACATGAAGTACAACTACTCATAGCATGTTTTCCATCGTGTGTCAAGAATTGATTCTTATTATAGTGAGCGTGCTATCATGTTATGTCATGGTTCACATAGATTCTGGCACAATAAACCATACTAATCATGTATTCAACTCCAATTTAACCAAGGCATGAAGAATATGCTCACACACATCACCTAGCACATTACTTTAAAATTTCAGCTATTAAATTATAATTGGCAGCAAACATTTGGGGCATCTAGACTTTGAATTAGGTCCTTGTTTTTTGTCACAATATAGTTTAAAATATCCTTAACATGTCTTATGAAGAATAGTTAAGCTAAAACTCATGAATTTAAGGTGATATGGCCTTCACAAAACAAAACGCTACAACAACTCTTAGTAAATTGCTGCGAACAAGGCTAACAGAGGGAAACGTGTTTGGGGTATCTAGACAGCTTCATTTCGTCTAATTTTTGGATATGTTTTAGTTTAAGATGTCCTCTAAAATTCTTATGAAGGATGCTCACTAAGGTTTTTAAGAAAATATTTAAGATATCTTCTAAGAAAGTGTGTTAGGTCAGCATATTGAAAACCCAAAAATGGTGATCTTTAGCATTAAGAACAGAGAGTATAAAAATGATTTGAGGGACCAAACAGAGACTAAAAGACCTGATTTTTGGACAGCATTTAGATTAAAATGTCCCTAACATTTCTCATGAAGAACACTTTTTGAATAGGTCATTAGAAATATGACTTTTGAGCTTCACAAAAATGTTGGACAGAAAGGGTTTTAAATCACTGATATACAGACTTAAAAATCATGACTCCAGAACTTAAAATGTAAGCATTACCATGGATCTCAATAAAAACTACATGCACAAGCATAAACACATAAGAGAGTATCAAACAGCCCCAAAAATCGAATTTTGACTCCTTTGTTGGTTCGATTTGGTTATTGTTCTTGATTTTATCTTTAAGAATGGTGGAGGAGGATTAGAGTTGAGTTAAAGGAGAGAGATTTTAGAGTTTACTTACCTTTTGGATTGATTTGTGGTTGAAGGATGGAAAGACTTCGCTTTTAGGACCATGGACCCTTCTTCTTCTTCTTCTTTCTCCCTCTCTCTAAATTTTGGTTTTGATAGAAAATGAGGGGCCAAGGGGCTGTTTTTATAGTGGTTTTAGGTGGTGGAGGTGATGATGGTGGTGGGTGGTGGGTGGTGGGTGGTGGTGTAAGGTGGTATGAGGCATGCATAGGGTGTGATTGGTTGCATGGGGTGGTGGTGGATGGGTGGAGGTGATGTCTTGAGTGTTGGAGAGTGTATGGAAGATTTTTGGGCTCACAAATCTGAATTTGTATTTTATTATTATTATATTAAAGGTAAAAAGTGTCCAAAAATTGACTTAATATGTATATTTGGTTACTTTTTCTGTGGAATTGAATTAATTTATTATTTTATGATTAATATATTATTTTTGTAGTTTATATTTATTATTGCATCATTTGATTATTTATGTGTTGACACACAAGTTAAATTAAGCTCTTTCGTTGAGATGTGTCAATTTGACTTTAAATGATGATTTGGTGTGTAAGTGTTTTAATCGTTAGTTTTATTCTTACAAAACTTATATGTATATATATATATTTTTTATGTTAGTAGCATCTTTATTTGTTTAAACATTTTTAGGTTATGATGATGCTTCATTTGTACTTCTCTTTTATAATTTTGAGCATAAAACACAAAAAGGGGATTATGGGCACAATTTCCAAGATTGAACCGGCCAAGGAGGGCATTCTGGTCATTTTACTTTATTTTTGTCTTTTACTTCTTATTTTGATTTAAAAGGTTGAGTTAAGATTGTACATGTGTCAAATTTTGGGCTTTTAGTTGAGATTTGGTGTACTAAGTTTTAACAGGTTTAGTTTAATTCTTATAAAAGATATATTTTATATTTGTTTATTTTATTTATGAGATTTGGTATGCATATATATATGTGCATATGTATTGATGGCATTTGGGAGACTTTTGATTATTATAATATATTATAATGTTTTGGAAATTGAAATTTTATTTGATTTGGAATATTATATTTTATTTTATGTATTAAAATATTTTGGCACATACTCCTAGGTGGTCTTACATATATGTTATATATATATATATTCATTCTATATACATATTTTATATAAGACTAATTAATGTTGGTTGTAAAGAATTATGAATGAGAAATATCTCAGGAACTTTTGTGCAATTATAAGCATGTGAGGGACTTGTGTAATTATTGAAACTAAAATTTTTAAGAACTCTTAAGAGTATTTGGACTGAGGACTAAACTGTTTTCTTAGAAGATTTGCAACTTATCACGGATTTTGGTTTCTTGGGCGAAAAGCGCAGTTATTTTAAAAATTTGGGTTAAAGTGTAATTATTGGAAGTTATAGGGTTTAAGGTCTTTGAGCATATTTTCTTCCCGAGTTGGAACTTATACATTGATTCTCTCATTCTTTGGACTTAGAATTTTGGTTTTGCTATGTTAGAGTGACACTAATGAACTATTGGGCTCGAAAGATTAGACTAGGTTAGATTTTCTTGAGAAGAGTTTGGGGCCCGAAGTTTCGTTTTTAGGTTTAGTTCTTTAGGGTTTTGAATTTGTGTTAGGCAACTTATGATTTCTTAGATTAAAAGATTTCTTTTTCGTGTTAGGATTTTTGCTTCTCGAGGTTTGATTTTTAGGTTTTAGTTTCCTTTGGTCTTTAACCTTAAGATTTCTTTTTTGCTTACCGTCACTGAACTTATAATCTAAAATAAGGTCCTTACATCACTTCCTTTTTGGGATTAGGGTTATTATTTTTTCTCGTCCCATTATGTACAGGTTTTTTCGCCCCTAATAGTAAGTGTGGCAATTTTTTTTTCTGCCTTGTTTCCAAGTATATAATCTAAATGCACAAATACACTTGTATTGATAAGTACATATATAAAATTCATTTTAAAAAAATATAATAAGACTAAAACATAAAAATACTACATTTATCTCTATTTTTTGTACTTTTTATCTTTTTAATTCTAATTATTTATCCACTATTTGTTTCTCTTTTACCATATTGTCTCTAACTCTAATAAAATATTGTTCTTTTTATTGTTTACCAGTTAACCCCGATATGTCCTTGCCCCTACCTTGCCCCTGGCACTTCTCTGATCTTTTCGTCTCTACCTCCATCTCTGCCCTTGTCCCGCTAAAATAGGGGACGGAGACAGAATTTCCTTCCCCACCTTGACTTATTGCCATTCCTATTTGTAATCAAACAAATAAAAGTAGCGTTACTACATCATTCACAACTCTATTATTAGAAGGATTAGCAAATACACTCACCAAATTATGTTTAACCACTTCCTAACATTCTTGTAATACAACTATAGTAAACCTATCACATCTCGGCGACTAATCCCTTTCACACTCAAACCTCTCTAACTTTCACCTCAGCTAAAGGACTTCCTAACTAATGTGATTTGCTCTTGTGAATTTGATAGAAGTCTAACCTTGAATCCGTGTCTTTGTCACCGTGCCCGAAGAGCACAACTTCAAGTCTACAACCCATAGCAAAAGGCAAAGATCACATGAATGATTTGATTCTCTCCATCCACAAACAACCCTGGCTTATCCTCTATCGTTTTGGCAAAATTCTTTCTTTTCTGATTTGCAACTTTGTGAAACAATGAATTATTATAACCGTCTTTAAGCTATCTATTTTTTTCCCTATTTCCCCAAAAGATTTGTTCCCTAAAAACAACTTCCTTGAACTTAATCTTAAGTTCCATTCTTTATTTTCTAAAGCACTTATCTAATTCACCCCTAGCCTCAATAGCATCCAACTCATCAATCCTTCTTGCAATGTGATTTTTTGGATTTTAAAATGTGCCAAAAGCCTCTCTTTTCCAAACCGTACTTACTTTTTGCCATCTTAAGTTTCTTCATACATCTAAAACACACCCATCTACAAAATCTTTAACCGCCCCTCCATTCAAAACATTTCATATGCAAAGGGTCCTCTACCTACATGTTTTTGGATTCATAAGGAGTAGACCTCACTTAACACTCTCCAACAGAGTCAGACAATGGCCAGAAACTACCCTAAGTAGAGCCTTGTTAGTGATATTATTAGATATATGTATATAATATCCGTAGAGAGGCCCGTTAGCTATAAGGGCCCATTAGGGTTTTGTTGTACACACTTTTGTAATTATTATATATAGTGGACCTCTCCAATTAAGAGGCTAAGCCTTCTGATAATCTCTTATTCTTTCTTTACATGGTATCAGAGCCAAGTTAAGGAAAACCCTAATTTGTTTTGTAGTTCCAGCCCCGGTAAGCCCTGTCCTTGGGGTTTCGGTGGTCAGCAAGGGTTCGACTGGTTTTTTCGTGGTCGACGAGGAGTTTTTCGTGGTCAACGAGGAGTTTTTTCATGGTCGGTAAAGATCTAAAGGAGTCGACGCACTCTCTGGTTGCTCGAAAAGGACTGATGGTGCCTAGGGTTTGTTCCAGACGGGTCGGCGACACCTAAAGTTTGGTCCAAAGAGGTCGGCAGCGCCCAAGGTTTGTTCCAGAGGGGTCGGCGACACCTAGGGTTTGGTCCAGAGAGGTCGGCGGTGCCTAGGGTTTGTTCCAGAGGGGTCGGCGGTGTCTCTGCTGCGGTTGCTGTCTTCTAAAGGGGTCGACGACGCCTCTGGTCTGTTCCAAAGGAGTTGACGACGGGGTTGCTGTCTTCTAAAGGGGTCGACAACAGCTGTCTGTTCCTGTTCGGCTACTGTTCCAGCCTCAACTGACCTTTGGTTACTGTTCTCTTGGAGTTCGGCTACTGTTCCAGCCTCAACTGACCTTCGGTTATTGTTCTCTTGGCTATCTTCAGATGACTTATTTATTGATTCTTGTGATGTATTGCAATGACTGAGGGAACCCCGTCCAGTGGATCTAGCCTCTCCATAGGCTCACAGAGCAGTGTTATAGAGATTATTTCTTCATCCTCACGACTTGTGGATGAAAACTTGATGGTACTAACTTTCCAATGTGGAGAAAGACGGTCTTAATGACCCTTAGGGGCCAAGGGAAGGAGAAGCTCTTGAAGGATAACCCCCCAGATTCTAAGTTTGCAGATTTTGATAACTGGTTACAAGAAAACGCAAGGATTTTTTTCCACCTCCTTAATTCCATGGATCGAAAAGTCAAAGTATTGGTAAGCAACGCCAATACTGTCAAGGAGTTATGGGACTCTCTGGATCTCTTATA